>JACEEZ010009068.1:0-41331 GCA_016584305.1 Chionoecetes opilio
TGGCATTTGCTTCTCACGTTTTTTCTCGTGCGATGACAGACAGTAAACAGTAGCTTTTCGGGCGACAGGACGCAGACTTGCAGATCTTTCAAACTGGATAAAATTTATTTTCACGTTGGCAGAGGAATTTTTATATATCCAAGCATCTTCCGCAGCTAATATACATAGAGACTTGTTTTACTTTACCTCTAATTTCCCTGAATTCCACAGAGTGGCGACTCAACTGTTGGGTTAAAATACTAGCTGGCGACTTTACTGTAGTAGGTAGCCTATAGTGAGGTCGCCACTCGGTTTTATTTTTGTCATTTGTTCATTTATAGCCCTAATATGACACAGATGAAGACACAAAATGACACAGACTTTCCAGATAGCCCCTTCTAACTTTCCTGAAATCATGGATGTACAAATGTAAGTATTAACGCCACCACACGTCTGTAAATAACAAAGAAACGTAGAACTGGCGACTTCACTGTTATCTACGGTACAACTATAACAAAAATAACATGACATTTTTCTTATGTATTATACTTAAATATAAAAGTCTGCTGAACAGAACGTGTTCTGTTTTCATATAAATAGGCCTACAGCTTAATCAGCATAACAGTGCAAGGCATTTTTAAGTACATAAACGTATTCATTTTTTTGCAGAAAAAGTTCTATTCATTTTGCTGACTTAGCCTATTTCGTTGTAGGGGTCCACAGGTGGAAAAGTGACTGGAAAAGGGGGAATGGGACAAAAAAGGTTGGGAACCATTGCATTAGACCCCTGATCGGTGTGGGGAATTGGTACGAAAATGCGAAAATATCACAGATATGCCGTAAAAAGCGATGCAGGTGTGTTTCAAATAGGAAATACATTAAACAGTGATCAATTTATTTACTAAACAGCGTCCACTAGCGTCTACAACCCTAAATTGATCACTGTTTCATGTATTTCCTATTTAAAACACATCTGCATCGCTTTTTACAGCATATATGTGATTTTCCTAACATCCCTGCACAAAATAAAAGAGTACAGGACATATAAAAATGTTATGGCGTTTCCGTCCACTACCGTAGATAACAGTAAAGTCGCCACCTGCAGTGAAGTCGCCAGGCGCCAAATATTACGAATTATAGCATCACTACTGATTTTTATGTGCCACTGAAGATGATACACAGTAGTTTATATCATGACTGTATAATCTACCCTGTTTCAGCGTTGTTTTATGCTTTGTATCTGCAAGTATAGACGGTTTCAAATTTCGCTACGCATTTTTTTTTCGGGCGACGACGACAGCGGTACGACACTCAGTAAATAAACACTAGATGGCGACTCTACTGTTGGTAGCCACTTTGTAGATATTTTTGTAATTTGTTCATTTATAGCCCTACTATGACACAGATGAAGACACAAATGACACAGACTCTCCAGATAGGTAGAAATGTAAGTATTAACGCCACCACACGTCTGTAAATAACAAAGAAACGGTGAACTGGCGACTTCACTGTTATCTACGGTAGACCCCTGATCGGTGTGGGGTTGGTACGAAAATGCGAGAAAATCACAGATATGCTGTAAAATGCGATGAGGATGTGTTTGCAATAGGAAATACATTAAACAGTGATCAAGTTAGGGTTGTAGACGCTAGTGGACGCTGTTTAATATTTACTAAACAGCGTCCACTAGCGTCTACAACCCTAAATTGATCACTGTTTCATGTATTTCCTATTTAAAACACATCCTCGTCGCTTTTTACAGCATATCTGTGATTTTCCTAACATCTCTGCACAAAATAAAAGAGTACAGGACATATAAAAATGTTATGGATTTTGCGTCCACAACCGTAGATAACAGTAAAGTCGTCAGGACAACTTTTTTTTCTGTTTACAGACGTGTGGTGGCGTTAATACTTACATTTCTTCATCCATGATTTCAGGAAAGTTAGAAGGGGCTATCTGGAGAGTCTGTGTCATTTTGTGTCTTCATCTGTGTCATAGTATGGCTATAAATGAACAAATGACAAAAATATCACCAGAGTGGCCACCATCAATAAAGTCGCCATCTAGTGTTTATTTACTGAGTGCGTCGTCGTTGCCCGAAATAAAAACGCGTAGTGAAATTTGAAACCGTCTATACTCGCAGATACAAAGCATAAAACAACGCTGAAACAGGGTAGATTATACATACAGTCATGATAATAAACTAGTGTATCATTTTCAGTGGCACATAAAAATCAGTAGTAATGCTATAATTCGTAATATTTGGCGGCTGACGACTTTATTGCAGGTGGCGACTTTACTGTTAGACCCCTGATCGGTGTGGGGTTGTTTGTTTGTTTGTTGTTTGTTTAGAGGATAATTCCTCAGAGCCGTAGTGATCTACCGCTGCAGCTTAAGGCGGCGTCACACTAGCACTTTTTTCCTCTAGTTTGTCGAACTTCGTTGGTTTTTTCTCGTTCTGACTAGTTTTTTCTCGCTCTGACTAGTTAGTCCGTCTGCATCAGTCAGTCTGAGGCAGTCGCTCGTGATCGTCTTTGTCTGCAAAGTTGAAGTCAACTTTCTTAGTCAAATCAAAATCCATAGTGATTACTTTAAAGATATTCGATATAAATCAGTAAGTTTTTGCAAATTATAATTCAATTCGTTTAGAAGTTTAAAATATTCAAGTGACTATTGTACATGTAGATACATTTAAAAGCCGGTTCTATATAACAGCCAACAGTCTCTCGCATGACTCGATTGAAAAGATTTACTACAAAGAGTGAACTCACCGAACACACCCTGACACACAGTGGTGTTAAAAATTATGAATGTTTAGAGTGTGGGACAAGATTTGCTAGAAAGAGTCAGCTCACCAAACACACCCTGACACACATGGTTTTAAAGAATCTGAATCCTGAGTGGGAAAAAGATTTACTACAAAAGGACCCACCTCACCCCCCGACACACAGGGGTGTTAAGAATTTTAAAATTTTTAGGGGGGGAAAAAGTTTTACTAAAAAGGACCTCACCACAACCCTACACCAGTGGTGTTAAAAATTGTGAATGTTTTAGAGTGTGGGAAAAGATTTTACTAAAAAAGGTGACCTCACCACACCCCCTGACAACAGGGTGTTAAGAATTATGAATGTTTAGAGTGGGGGGGAAAAGATATACTAAAAAGAGGCCTCACCAGAACACCCTACACAAGTGGTGTTAAAAACCATGAATCCCTAGAGGGGGAAAAAGGGTTTTTACCCTTTTCTAAAACTCCCGACACACCCTGACACACAGGGGGTTTTAAAAATTTATAAATTTAGAGTGTGGGAAAAGTTTACTAAAAAAGAGTCAAACTCACCTCACCACCCTGAAAAAACGTGGTTTAAAAATTATAAATTTTTTAGAGTGGGGAAAAATTTGTACAAGGGGGTCCCCTCACCACACACACCCTGACCACAGTGGTGTAAAAAATTTGAATTTTTTAAGTGGGGGACAAGTTTTGCTAAAAAGAGTCAGTCACCAAACACACCCGACACACAGTGGTGTTAAGAATCATGAATGCCTAGATGGGGGAAAAGATTTATACAAAGAGGCCCTACTCACAACCCTGACACCTGGTGTTAAGAATTATGAATTTTTAGAGTGTGGGAAAGTTTTGCTAAAAAGGGTCCCTCCCAACCCCCCCTGACCACAGGGGGTTTTAAGAATTATGGTTTAGAGTGTGGGAAAAGATTTGTACTGGGTCACCTCCCCATACACCTCTGACCCACAGTGGTTTTAAGAATTTAAAGTTTAGAGTTTTTGGAAAGATTGCACAATGGGTCCCCTCACCACAACCCCCGAACACAGTGGTGTTAAGAATTATGAATTTTTAGAGTGTGGGACAAGATTTGCTAAAAAGAGTCAGCTCACCAAACACCCCCTGACACACAGGGTTTAAGAATATGAAGCCTAGAGTGTGGGAAAAGATTTACTACAAAGAGTGACCTCCCTCACACCCCCGACACACAGGGGGTTTTTTAAGAATTATGAATTTTTTAGAGTGGGGGAAAAGATTTTGCTACAAGGGGTCCCCTCACCAACACCCCCTGACACACAGTGGTTTTAAAAATTGTGAATTTTAAGTGTGGAAAAAATTGTACAATGGGTCACCTCCCCACACACACCCGACACACAGTGGTGTTAAGAATTAAAATCTTTAGAGTTGGAAAAGTTTCTACAAAGAGTGACCTCACCAGAAAACCCCCTGACACCCCAGTGGTGTTAAAATCATGAATCCTAAGTGGGGGAAAAAGTTTTCTAAAAAACAGTGACCTCACCTCACACACCCGAACACGTGGTTTTTAAGAATTATGAATGTTTAGAGTGTGGAAAAGTTTTTACAAGGGTCCCCTCACCATCCCCCCCTGACCACGTGGTTTTAAAAATTTATGAATGTTTAAGTGGGGGAAAAGTTTTGCAAAAGGGTACCTCACCTCACAACCTGACACACAGTGGTGTTAAAAATATAATGCCTAGAGTGGGGGAAAAGTTTTTACTACAAAGAGTGACCTACCTCACCCCCCTGACCACAGTGGTTTTAAAGAATTAAAAATTTTTTGAGTGGGGAAAAATTTGCTACAATGGGTCACCTCACCAACACCCCCTGACACAAGGGTTTTAAGAATTGGAATGTTTAGAGGGGGGGAAAAAATTTGTCAATGGGTAAACCTCCCCCACCACCCCCCGACACACAGTGGTTTTAAGAATTATGAATCTTTGAGTGTGGAAAAGTTTTTTACTACAAGAGTACCTCACCAGAACCCCCTGACAACAGTGGGTAAAATCAGAATCCCTAGAGTGTGGGAAAAGTTTATTTACAAACAGTGACCTCACCTCACACACCCTGACACACATGGTTTTAAAAATTTATAAAATGTTTAGAGGTGGGAAAAGATTTGCTACAATGGGTCACCTCACCATACCACCCTGAAAACACAGGGGTGTTAAGAATTATGAATTTTTAGATTTGGGGAAAAGTTTTGCTACAAGGGGTACCTCCTCACACACCCTGAAAACACATGGGTTAAGAATATGAATTTTAGAGTGGGGGAAAAGATTTACTAAAAAGAGGCCCTACCAGATACCCCTGACACACAGGGTGTTAAGAACCAGAAGCCAGAGTGTGGGAAAAGATTTGTTAATATAGCGGTGTGTTAGCCGTTCATATGTTTATGCGCGCCCCCCCGGGGGCGGGAAAAAAAGGGGAGACCGCCAACATCAGACGTTCATGATGTCATCACGGGTGACAGTGAAAAGTTGACCAGGGGAGTCCAAGGGGGAAAGAGCAGTCAGTCCCCAGCCGGGTGAGTGCAGTAGTGCCAGGATTTAAAATTGGTAGCAGAGCGTAGTTCACAACTGCCTAATGGGTTCACGAAGTGGCCCCCCAAAATTTGGGGCAGATGAAGAAACGAGATGGGAAGGGGAGTAGGTTGTGGTGTAGCTGACCACAATTGAAAAGAAGAAGCGTGCGCTGGCAAACATTGTCATTTTCCGGGCGGGCCAAAGTGCCCCGGGGAAATTGATAAGACCAAGTTGGGGCAGAGGTGGCGTGAATGTTTTGAAGAGACGGGAGATGTTTTTTGGTGTAAAGGGAAAGAGGAAATTTGCAGCATTTGAGGCTTTGTATAGCCTACGGAAAAAAGAGAGAGCAGAGATTAAGGACTTTTTTTCAGAGTTTGAACTACGTACCAGGGTGTAAAAAGCAGGGATTGAAGCTTGATGATTGGGGTTTGGCCTTCATGTTATTGGCTTCATTTTTGTTAGGGGAAGAGAGAAGCAATTTAGTCATGTCAGCAACACAGGTGGTTACATACGATAAATAAGGGGCGACGCTCAACGAATTTTTTCGAGGGTGCGAAGGGACTGACGCCCACATACAGATAAAATCAGAACCCTTATTTGGGGGAAATGAGGGCCTTTTGGTGAAAGTGAGGAAGCCCTGTATGGGGGGCGGAACCGTCGGGGTGGGAGTGGTTTGGCGGGGACCGAAAGGGCTACCCCCTGGGCGTGGTAATAGTGGACGTAAAAGACAGGATAGGGGGAAAAAAAATCCATGGGGGCATATGGACAAATCCAAATGTGCTATTTGTGAATCGATAATCACTGGGCCGTGATTTCCCCTGACCCTACGAAAAAAAAGGGGCCAGGGGGTCTTTTGGGGAAAACCAGTGAACTATTCGTGGGCTAGTAAGATAAGATACGAGGAAAATTTTTGAAACTGGGAGGAATCAAAGGGGTGTCCCGTCCTTGATACGGTTTACAAACATGTGTGTGGTTCACTTGGCTCAAGCTATGTAAAGGGGTTATGATTGAGGTGGACTTGGAAAGAGGAATGTTCTAATTCCAGTTCACATTTGAAATGGTTTTTCTGTGATTTCTTCAGAAATTTACGTTTCCGTTGTATAGGGAATATGCGTGCCAATGTGACCCTGATGTGGTGAATGAAATTTTCCCGGGTTTTGCTAAAGGGACGTCTATGAAAAAGCCGAAAGATAAAAAACTGGAGACAAATCAAGTAAAAGTGGGCGGAAAAGGGACGTCGTCATCTACGTAATCATCGTCAGGACACTAAAACTGGTGCCGTTATCGGCATGACTAAAAAGGGAAGTTAATATAGCTGAGGACTCGGGCACCTACAAGGCGGGGACACGAGAAAGGGGCCCTTTAAATTTATCGTCAGTTTGGACACCCACAGCAGAAAAATGAAGAACTTGTGAGAGTGCCGACATAAGGGACTCGAACCTGGAAAAGGAGGATTGATACAGTACAATGACTGTGAGTGGCAAACGGGAAAAAAAACCGAGCCCCAGACCAGTGGGGAGTGTCCGTTTGGGTAGCAGGTTTTAAAGAGGTGATTGCCATGGACCTTAAGTCGTGGGGCAAGAAGTATTTTTGGTGATAGTTTTGGGCCTGTATAAAGATTTTACTCTGTGGTTTTTCCAACAAGAATGCAGGCACTATTTTTCGGGGAATATTTTTCGGTTTGGGGTTGGCATTTGGTGCCCCCGGAAAAATCATCAATAAGGCTGTGAATTTAATAATTTAGTATGAGGTCTCTAGGTGAGGCATTCAATGTTAAGATTAAACCGGCAGTGAAAAACCCTTGGGGTAATGGTGTTTTTGGGGAAGGGTCAAGCTTGTTGGGGGGGAAGGGGAACAAGATTTTTGGGGGATTGTCCTGGCTGTGTTTTGATGTTGCCTGGCTTGGGGTGTGGGGTGCCAGGAATGCACTGTCAACATTTTCGGTTACCGCCCAACCCGCGGGATTTTGGGCCCGAACCCTGGGATTCCTGGGGCCTTTTATGATAATTACCCGGGGCTAGACGGGGGGAGGGGACACTGCAGAATAGTGAAGGATAACCCGAATGCACTTCCGCGGCCCGGAGAGCATTACCGTAGCGGAATCTATGAAAGGCTGACTAGAGCATTCGTCTAATGTGAGAGACAGCGACCCCGAACCCACCTACGGAGATGAGTTTTCTACAAGTCTAACAGTAAAAGTGGCGCGGACCTGGGCCAAATTGGGGAAAGAGGAAAAAAATTTTTATGAAGCACGGTGAATGTGTGTTAGGGGCACCATGTCAATTGCCCCGGGACCCACCCGTTTGATCCTCTGCGTGTAAATGAGGAAGAGGTCTCAGTCCAATACATGCTCTGCGAGTCCTATGTGGTGGTGATTGAAATTGGATTCGGGGGTTTAGAAAGGGCTCGGATGATGAGACCCCTCCCGTGAAATTTTTGATTTTTTGGGGGAGGGGGGGCAGGTGGCTGGGATGGCCAAACGGTGACGTTTTGGCAGACGGACACGGGGCGAGTGCCTCGGGGGTGTTTGGGAATTCCGTAGTGGGAGTTAAAGCGGGGCAAAGGATTAAGGGCGTTTGGGAAAACGAGTGGTAGTGGATATTGGTAAAATTTTTAGTCGGGCGGGGGGGAAGGGGGATGGTGATACCCAACTGTACAACATTAAGATGACAAAATGGTAACATAATTGGATGGGGTTGGACAGAGATTTTTCGTCATGGGAAACAGTGGACGAGGCGACAGAAATCTTGGTTGTTTTTAAAACAGATGAGGGGGTGTGTGCTAAGGAAAAAAAGATTGAGAATGGAGGACCAAGGGGGGTTGAAAAGGTGGGAAAGTGGGTCAACAGCTAATCTGTATTGGGTGGCACAGAAAAGGAAGGAAGGGAAAAAAATATTGTGAAAGGGACGTTTTGGGAGCCAGGGGGTTTTAGGAGGACACAAAAAGGGGTGCAGAAGAACTCTCCCAATGTTCAAAGGAGGGGTGTCCTTTTGGGAATGGGACTCGCCTCAGCTAATGGTTGGGTGTGCCAACCCTGGAATCAAGCTGATACCCCCAAGGGAACAAAAAAGGGTGAAGTGACCCGATACCTCCCCCGAGTTCGACAATGGCTTTTTGGGCGTCAGGGAAACTTTTTTTTTGTGCGACGCGGGAGACAAGGTACATGAGGGGGAAGGAACAGCTGATATGTCTCGGTGCCAAAATTTCGTCCCTGGACCCCGCATTGTTTTGGGGAGCCAAATGGTGAACAGAGGGATCATATGCGTTTTGTGGATGACTTTTGTGGGGGGGTACTATAACTTTGACAGCACGTAAAAACATTGCTGGACCCTTTCCCGTCGGGTTTTCGATTCAGAGTGCTTTAAATTTGGGGCTCAACGTAGTTTCCCGAGGACGGCGGTATCAAATCGACCTTTCAGTATGGAGATCGTGATCCGGTTGCCCTTAGCAAGCGTCGGGCGTTGGGGGAAAACTATGATTGTCAGAACGAGAGAAAACAGAATCGTGGGGGGTCGGGAACTAAATGGGGGCTACTCACACTCCCCGGATATAGCGTTCGATGTGTGCGGCTGGTGTTTAATTCCAAAGGCTACGGTGTCTGACATATGAGACTAAAAAAAGGTGATTGGGGGTAAAACGGATAAAGTTTTGGGGTTTTTACCCCCAGGATTTGACCTTTAGACGAGGCCACATTTAGTGCTACGCTACGCATCCTTCGCCAACCCGCAGGGACATGGATTCAAGGGGGCTTATTACTTTCTGTGCGCACTAATAAGTAGGGGGCCCATTTATGGCAGTCAAGGGAAATTTCGACGGTGGTCATTCAACTCTTGCGCTGAGACCCTGGCACTTCTGGGTGGTGCTAGTACTGCGGTGATGTGGCCCGTATTTGCGGAGATCTCCCGGGTGTTTGGGGGGATCCCTTTAGATTTTTGGGACAAACCCTAGCGTGTGGGAAGCCCTAACACCAAAATTGGTGGACAACAAACGTCGAGGATTTATATATCAGTGCTTTTGAGATATGTTGGATCAAGGGGGAATTAAGGAGGTAACGTGGGTGGAGACATCGAAGCAAATGGGAGACTGCCTACCAAAAAGGCGGTCGACTATGCGGCTGCGGGAGGCAATTATCGGGATTAGGTGTTTACTGTCATCAGCAACTGTAGGGAGTGTAAATATGTGTATTGGTGAACATAAAATTGTACGAGTTGTATGTACTAAAGGAGAATGCAAAAAAAAGAAGAAAAAAAAAAAATAGCGAAGTGTTAATTAGCGATGTGTTAGCACTTTTATATGTTTATGCGCGCCCGCCGCGGCGGGAAACCAATGGGGACCGCCCCTATCATCAACGTCTCATATGTATCACTGTGTCCGTGACAAGTGACCACGTGGAGTCACAAAGGGAAAAAGGGAGCGTCCCCACGCGCGGTGGGCATAGTTCCAGGGTTTTTAACAAATTTATACAAAGAGTGACCTCCCAGACACCCCTGACACCATGGGTTTAAAAACCCCTGAATGCCAGAGGTGGGAAAAATTTTTTTACCCCATTCTGAACTCACCAGACCACCCTGACACACAGTGCTGTTAAAACCCTGAAGGCCCCCTAACCTAACCAAAAATTTTTAACCCCACTTATCTGAATTTAGAAAATTCATTGCACAAAAAAAAACATAAGGCACAGGAAAGCACGCTAAAGAAAAAGGCAATAGAAGAAAAATACCTACATTTTCCCATTCGGTAACTTGTTTTTTGGGGGCATAATCCGTAGAAGTTGGGGGGCCCACAAGCCTTTCGCTTTCTTTTTTTACGATGTCATGAAAGAAAAATTTTTACTACAACCCTTTAAAGCATTACAAGGCATAATTAAGCCGTCGGTAAAATGGGCGAAGTTTTGCGGTCGTTTTTTAGAGGGCAAAGACAATTTTTTTTTTGGCCTACAAAAGGGGGTTTGTAATGGAGATAGTTTTTTTTTTGCGCAAGAAAAAAAAAAAAAAAAAAAAAAAAAAAAAAAAAAAAAACCCAACCTTACCTTATATATTTCAATGAAACCTAACCCAACCAGATTTTAATGAAAACCCAAAATAACCTTATAGGTTTTAATGAAACTAACCTAACCTTATAGGGGTTTTTAAAGAAACAAATCTTAACCAAAAAGTGGTTTAAAAACCCCAAACCCCAAAAAACCATGTTTGTTTACAGTGAACGGGCTGGCGATGCAGGGAAAGTTCTGTGTGTGTGACGGGTTTCTGCCTTTCAGTCAGAAAAATTTTTAGTTTTTAGAAACGCTAAAAAAACTGACGGAAAAAGGCTAGTGTGACGCCGCCTTTAGTCAGTGTTTTGGGCCCAAGCCACCCCCCGGGGTCGATCGAGGCGGGTCACAAACCCCCCGGTAACACCCCACCCATTCATGATGGGGGACAGGGGCTCGGGTTTTTTAAAAAAGACCACCCCCTATCATCGCCCTCCCAGGATCGAACCCGGGGACTTCTTTGGTTGTGAGCCGAGCGGTGTGCGATTAAAGAGTTTCCAATATAAAAGGTTGCATGGCCCCCACTGCGCATGCGCGGAAAAGCCAACCTTATTACGTTGTTTCGGGGATATATTGGTTGCCTGATAAATAATGTCACCAAACAAAGTTAATTATTTTTTTCATGTAGGGCTTTATTTATACTACAGTGATAACTTTGATCTAGATCACTGTGGGCAGATACAGTTGTATTAAAGGTTCTTTACATCTTTTCCCTGTATATGTGGCGATGAATTGGTACCCGATAAATAGGGTTTTTTTTCACCAAAACACAAGCATATTATTTTCTCATGTAGGAAAAAGTATTTATGTTTCTGGTTTGACGCGGGGTGGTGGCGTTAATACTTTACATTTCTTCATCCATGATTTCCAGGAAAGTTAGAAGGGCTATCTGGGAGTCTGTGTCCATTTTGTGTCCATTCATCTTGTCATAGTATGGCTCTAATGAACAAATGACAAAAGATCACCAGAGTGGCCACCCATCAATAAAGTCGCCATCTAGTGTTTATTTACTGGTGCGGTCGTGTTCGTTGCCCGAAAATACAAACGCGTAGTGAAATTTGAAACCGTCTATAACTCGCAGATACAAGCTAAACACGCTGAACAGGGTAGCATTATACCATACAGTACATGATAATAAACTAGTGTATATCATTTTTTCAGTGCACATAAAATCAGTAAATGCTTAAATCGTAATATTTGGCGCTGAAGACTTGGTTATTGCAAGGTGGCGACTTTACTGTTAGACTCCCTGATCGGTGTGGGGTTGTTTGTTTGTTTGTTGTTTGTTTTAGAGGATAATTCCTCAGAGCCCGTAGTGCTCTACCGCTGCAGCTTAAGCGAGCGTAACAACTAGCACTTTTTTTTCCCTCTAGTTTTCGAACGTTCGTTTTGTTTTTTTCTCATTCTGACTATATAGTTTTTTCTCGCTCTGACTAGTTAGTCCGTCTGCATCAGTCGTCTAGGCGTCGCTTTCGTGATCGTCTTTGTCTGCAAAGTTGAAGTCAACTTTCTTAAGTCAAATCCAAATCCTAGTGAATTACTTTAAGTATTCCCCCCCCGAACTATAATTCGTAAGTTTTTGCAAATTATATTCAAATACGTTTGAAGTATTGAAAATTTCAAGTGACTATTGTACATTTAGATACATTTTAAAAGCGGTTTTCTATAGTAACAGCCCAACGTCCCTCTCGCATGACTCGATTGAAAAGATTTACTACAAAGGTGAACTCACCGAACACCACCCTGACACACAGTGGTGTTTAAAAATTATGAATGTTTTAGAGTGTGGGACAAGATTTGCTAGAAAGAGTCAGCTCACCAACCCCCCTGACACACAGTGGTGTTAAGAATCATGAATGCCTAGAGTTTGGGAAAAGATTTACTACAAAGAAGTGACCTCACCTCACACACCCTGCACACGTGTGTTAAGATTATGAATGTTTTTAGAGTGTGGGAAAAAGATTTTAACTACAAAGAGTGACCTCACCACACACCCTGACACACAGTGGTGTTAAGAATTGTGGAATGTTGTAGAGTGTGGGAAAGATTTTCTACAAGAGTGACCTCACCACACACCCTGACACACAGTGGTGTTAAGAATTATGAATGTTTAGAGTTTGGGAAAGATAATACAAGAGTGACCTCACCAGACCACCCTGAACAACACAGTTGGTGTTAAACCCTGAATGCCTAAGAGTGTGGGAAGAGTTTTATACCCGTTCTGAACTCACCAGACACACCCTGACACCAGTGGTGTTTAGAATTATGATTTTAGAAGTGTGGGAAAGATTTCACACAAAGAGTTCAACCAACCTCACACACCCTGACACCAGTGGTGTTAATAATTATGAATTTTTAGAGTGTGGGAAAGATTTCTACATGGGTCACCTCACCACCCACACCACCCTGGCACACAGTGGTGTTAAGATTATGAATGTTTAGAGATGTGGGACAGATTTGCTAGAAAGAATCAGCTCCCCAAACCACCCTGACACACAGTGGTGTGAAGAATCATGAATTCCTAGAGTGTGGCAAATATTTACTACATAGAGTGACTCACGCATCACACACCTGACACACAGTGGGGTTAAGAATTAGAATGTTTAGAGTGTGGGAAAAGATTTGCTACATGGGTCCCTCACCATACACACCCTGACCACAGTGGTGTTTTAAGAATTATGAATGTTTTAGAGTGTGGGAAGATTTGCTACAATGGGTCACCTCACATACCACTCTGACACACAGTGGTGTTAAGAATTATGATGTTTTAGAGTGTGGGAAAGATTTGGCTACAATGGGTCACCTCAACCACACACTACCCTGACACACAGTGGTGTTAAGAATTTATGAATGTTTAGAGTGTGGGACAAGATTTGCTAGAAAGGAGTCAGATCACCAAACACAGCCCCCTGACACACAGTGGGTGTTAGAATCTGAATGCCTATAGTGTGGCAAAAAGATTTACTACAAAGAGTGACCTCGCCCCCCACCTCACACACCCTTGAACACACAGTGGTGTTAAGAATTATGAAATGTTAGAGTGTGGGAGAAGATTTTGCTACAATGGGTCACCTCACCATACACACCCTGACACCAGTGGTGTTAAGAATTGGATGTTTTAGAGTGTGGGAAAAAATTTGCTAAAAAAAAAAAAACAATGGGTCCACCTCACCACACCACCACACCCCTGACCACAGTGGTGTTAAGAATTATGATCTTTTCGAGTGTGGGAAAAGATTTACTCAAAAGTGACCTCACCAACACCCCTGCCACACGAGTGGTGTTAAGAATCATGATGCCTAGAGTGTGGGAACAGATTTACTACAAACAGTGACCTCACCTCACACATCCCTGACACACAGTGGTGGTTAAGAATTATTAATGGTTTTAGAGTGTGGGAAAAGATTTGCTTACAATGGTCACCTCACCATACACACCCTGACACACAGTGGTGTTAAGAATTTGAATGTTTTAGAGTGTGGTAAAAGATTTTGGGCTACAATTGTCACCTCTCACCCTCACTCACCCTGACACACAGTGGTGTTTTAATAATATGAATGCCTATAGTGTGGGGAAAAGATTTACTACAAAGAGTGACCTCACCTCACACACCCTGACACACAGTGGTGTTCAATTCTGAAAGTTTAGAGTGTGGGAAAAGATTTGCTAACATGGGTCACCTCACCATACACACACTGACACACATGGTGTTAGAATTGTGAATGTTTAGAGGGTGTGGGAAAAAATCTCTACAATGGGGTCACATCACCACCACAGGACCCTGACACACATGGTTGTTAAGAATTATGAATCTTTAGAGTGTGGGAAAGCTTTTTACTACAAAAGTGACCTCACTCCAGAACACACCCTGACACACAGTGTGTTAATAATCACATGAATGCCTAGAATGTGGGAAAGATTTACTATAAACAATCAGTGCCTCCGTACCTCACACACCCTGACACACAGTGGTGGTTAAGAATTATGAATGGTTTAAGAGTGTGGGAAAGATTTGCTACAATGGGTCCCTCACCACACCCCTGGACACACCGTGGTGTTAGAATATGAATGTTTAGAGTGGTGGGAAAGATTTGACTTAAACAGAGTGACCTCACCAGACACACCCTGAACACACAGTGGTGTTAGGAACCATGAATGCCTAAGTGTTGGTAAAAGATTTACTACAATAGTGACCTCACCAGACACACCCTGACACACAGTGTGTTAAGAACCATGAATGCTAGAGTTGTGGGAAAGTTTTATATCCCCATTCTGACTCACCCAACACGACCCTGACCCACAGTGCTGTTAAGAACCATGATGCCTCCTAACCTAACCAAAACTTACTCACTTTATCTGAATTATAGAAATTCATTGGCACAAACCACAAACATAGAGCAACAGGACAGCACGCTAAGAACGCATGAAGTAATAAGTACCTACATTTCTATTTTCGGTACTATGGTTTTTGGGTGCATAATCCGTAGAAGTTGTGGTGGCGGGCTCCACAAGCCTTTCAACTTACGTTTTTTTTATCGATGTCATGAAGAACTTGTTCTCTACAACTTAATGGCATTACAAGGCCGTAATTATAGCCGTCGGTATAATGGACGAGAGTTTCGCGGTCGTTTTTCAGAGACAGCACAATTTTTTCTTGCCTACAATAGGTGCGTGTTGTAATGGAGATGTTTTCATTTTGCGCAAAAAAAAAAAAAATAAAAAAAAAAAAAAAAAAAAACCTAACCTTACCTTATCTATTTCATGAAACCTTACCCTAACAGCTTTTAATGAACCTAACCTAACTTTATGGTTTTAATGAACATAACTACCTTCTAGTTTTAATGACACATAATCTTCTTAACCACAAGTGGTTACACAAACCACAAAGACCATGTTTTTACAGTCGAACAGCTGACTTCGATGCAGGCGAACGATTCCTGTGTGGGTGACGGAGAGGGGGGGGGGGGCTTCTGAACTTTGCGTCAGCAAATTGTTGTTTGTAGAAAGTCGCTGAAAAAAACTAGACGGAAAAGGTGCTCGTGTGGACGCCGCCTTTAGTCCAGTGTTGGCCGAAGCCACCACTCCGTGTCGTCGAGGCGGTCACAAACCCCCGGCTAACACCCTCCCATTCACTATGGTGGACAGGGGCTCTGGGTTTTTTAAGAAGACCACCCATCTTTCATCGCTTTCCTCCCATGGATCGAACCCGGGCTTCTCTTTCGTTTGGGACCGAGGCGTGTGACGATTTAAAGAGTTGCCAATATAAAAGGTTGCATGGCCCCCTAACTGTCGCATGCGCGGAAAAGCGCAACCTATTTATCGTTGTTACGGCGATATATTTGGTTGCCCATGATTAAATAAATGTCACCAAAACACAGTTATATTATTTTCTCATGTAGGTCATTTATTTATACTAAGTCAGTGAACTTTGATCATAGATCACTGTGGTACGATACAGTGTATATATGGTTCTTTACATCTTATTTACCATGTAGCTAATGTGCGATGAAGGGGTAACCCTGATATAGTGTCACTAGATCACCAA
Organism: Chionoecetes opilio; assembly: GCA_016584305.1. Taxonomy (NCBI): domain Eukaryota; kingdom Metazoa; phylum Arthropoda; class Malacostraca; order Decapoda; family Majidae; genus Chionoecetes; species Chionoecetes opilio. Next base: position 15,879 of record JACEEZ010009068.1, read on the forward strand.
AACACAAGTCAATTATTTCTCATGGGTCATTTATTTATAACTAGTCAGTGACAACTTCGATCATAGACACTATACAAGTGGTAGGGTGGGGTGTGGTCACACCGAACGGGGGGGATCACCGTACGAAGGGGCTACAACGCGAAAATTAATTCAAATTTTCGCCCACCATGCCACCACGGATGCAGCGCCACCCTCAATGAACTCATGCGAGCAACATGGTACGTCAGCGCACCTCGCGCGTGTTTACCAGGTAGAATTTTCTTTTCGTATGTTCTTGTTTACTTTTCGCCGTTCTTATATAGTGTCTATGTCCGCTGTGATGCGTGATTTCTTTTGAGGTAAGTTTGCAATACGAGGTATACCCTATTGACATGTTATTGGAGTGAAAAAGATATGCATGCTTTCGAACGGCCGCGGTGGCATTATTTTACAAAAAAATTGTGGCGCGGGGGACACGGATGGTGAAGTGGCTGGGGATCAACGTACAGTGAAATTTTGAAAAGCTATATCTTTTGAAATACTACACAAACATCTCAAACATTGATTGACTATGTATATTCGCTGATATTCATGGTGGTGGTGACTATTTGCATTTAACTTAAATGGAACAGTGTCTTTTTGTGGCATAAATTGAAGGTGATTGGTATTAAATTAGGATGCTATCTCATGTTTTATGCTATAGCAATGAACTAACTATTAGATCAGTGATTTTATGGTTATTAGAATGATTCTAGAATAATTTTTTTATGGTTTAAAAAAACCCATTTAAACACTGCATATTTTCGGGGCAATGACGTTGCGGTGCATCCCCCGCATCACAACCGAGTTTGGAAATCTATATATTTTTAAATACTTAGAAAACATAAGACACAGTTGACTGACTATGAGATTAGACTGATATTAAATGATGGTGGTTAACTAGTGCAATTTAATTAATGGAAACAGTGGTTTTTTGTTGGTGTAAAGTTGAAGGTGATTGGTATTAAATTATGATGCTATATCAGTGTATTAATGCTATAAAGCCACATTTGGAAAAAAAAAAAAACCCCTTAACCTATTATATAATATTTATGTTTATTAAGAATGATTCTAGAATTAAATTTTTATGTTAAAAAAAAACATTTAACACTGCATACTTTGGGGGCATGACGTTCGGTGATCCCCCACATATAAAATTGGGGCCCACGCCTCTAGTGTCCCAAACTAATAATGGTGGCCATCAAGATCGCCTCTACAACCGGTAAAAAAATCTAAGCTAAAGCTAACCTAAACTAACCTAACCTAACTATGCTGATCAATGTCATAACTCTTTCAGAATCTAGCCTCCCTACTCGCATCACCGTCATCATGCCTCGCAAATAATGTCAGGAAGATCGACGAAGCAGATGGACTGCCACTGACTTGAGCTGCCTTTAAGCACCGGCGTGGCCACTCTGCAGCCTGAAAGAAGCGCGGACGATTCAACATCAAGAAACACTCTTGCTGTGTTGCTCTAGTTAGTTCCATATCTCCCCAAGGTCTTTTTGGTATGACCTCATCCCACGTCTTACTTTGGTCTACCTGGGATGATGTCATGCAAAAGACCCTCAGGGATAGCTTAGGGTGCCTCTAGATTTATAGATTTTAAATTTCCTTTTTGTTAGCTTTTATTGCCACAGGGCCATCTAAGTCCTAATTTAATTTCTTTTTGTTAAGGATGCCTTCAAGCGCTCTATTTATTATTTTTTTGTCAACTTTTGTTGCCAGCAAGGGCCTTTTAAGTCCAATTCATTTCTTTTTGTTACAGGAAGGCCTTCTATCTATCGAGAAGCTGTCGGATGGAGTTACCTATATGGATGTTGCTTCCCGTAGCAATAGGGTTTTCAGCCCTCACAAGAATATACATTGCTGATTATCACTCCACGCAGCCAAGATGTTTCTAGACGCCTGCCCCATGAACAGTGTGCGTATGTGTGTACCAGTATGCCATAGCTTGTTGGGAGCAGAGCATCCTGCTGACCCGGGAGAAGAGTAAATGGCGACAGGGACTGGTACTAATGCCTTTCATGAACCGTCCATCCAAACCTTGTATTGAAGCCCCGGAAGGCCAGTCCATTGCCAGGATTGTTGCCTTCAACAAAGTCATGTGGAACCCTTCTTAAGGCTTACACATTAGCTTTGGAGAAGTACACTTCACAAGCCGCCGTATATACATTTGGATGGAGTTCATTGGTCTGACTGTTATGAAAGCCAGTCAAGGTGATGTGGGCGAGAGGCCAGCCAGTAGCCGCCCCAAACCCGCAAAAAACGGGTACCCGCGTGAACGCGTTGACAGCATGACTTTTGTGGGCATTATAAATGCTGTGGGGCAGTCCATCCCTCAGTGTTTTTATAATTCCCGATGCCCGATGGATCCCGCTTTCATGGAACACATCTTTGGTTCCAAGGGATATTGCTCCTAGTGGCTGGATGATGGTGAATGCTTTCGTGCAGACACTGCAAGCATCTCCATGAAAGTCTTGTTCTTCTGGTAGAGAACAAGATTCTTCTGAATCATGGACAATTCTGATGTCACATGAACATTCAGCATGTTGAGTTTTTGCGATAATGCATGGTATCGTGATTGTTATCCTTTCCTCCCATACAACAGCCAAACTCCAGCCATTGATTTGGTGTCTTTGGTCCCTTTAAGACATTCCTGCGTGCCCCTACTGAACGACCACGCGCTCATGCCCCTACGAGCACATAAGTCCACACGTTGCAGAGTTTGCTTTCGGGCATGACCAAAAGCCACTACCCCCTCCAACATTATCAGTGGTTTTCAACGCACTGGTATATGGCCACTCAATCGCAACATCTCCCAGATGATGTGTTTGTAGGAGCGCATGTAACCAGGCGACCGCCCCCACCAGAAATTTGTAGTGAAAGTTCTCCAACTTCTTCTGATGTAGGAAGTTCATATGTAGAGGAGCGACTGGCTGAATGCCATACCTCCGAAGCTATACCCCTTCCGCTGTGTCTCCCAGGCCTAGATGATGTGCCTGCCACCCCGGTCCCCAGCACGACAGAGCCTGCCACCCCGAAGCACCAGCACGACCAGCGGCCTGCCCACCACCGGGCCTCAGCACGCCAGAGCCTGCCACCCCGGGCCCCACCACGGATACGCCCCTGCACCCCGGCCCAGCACGACAACGCCTGCCACCCCGAGCCCAGCACGAGAGCCTGCCACCCGGCCCACAGCACGCTGCAACCCTGCCACCCCGGGCCCGAGCATCGACGCCATCCTGCCACCCAGGACACCCTTCTCACAGACAGACTTAACCCCATAGTGTGTCAGGCCGTTCCTAAGGCTAATCCTCGTACTTATGGACAGGGACGGTGAAGAGGGTGCGGGCCTCCTGCATTTTAAACCGAGAATGAGGAGGCAATATCCTGACACTGAGGTTGAAGGCGAGAAGAGGCAGAAGCTGTAAGACAAACAAGGAGCGGCCTGAAAAGAAACATTGGGAAAAGAAGAAGGGTCACAGCGGAGAGTCTGTGCCTGTCCCTGAGGAAGACACCACTGACGAAGGAGGAGGTTGATGATGGCCGACCTTCAGCTGGACGACTCCTCCGAGTACTCGGATGAGGTGGACGACGAGGGACCTGGACTGCAGCATCATACCTTTTGCTGCGAAAACATCACAGGTGGGGTACTAGTGTTCGGTTCACTGAAGGCTGGAGGAGGACGGGGTGTGGGCACATAGTGTGCTAATGTTGCTCAGGTGTTGGCCATCATGGAGGATGGAAAATTAACCTTTCTTTCCTCCGTGAGTCCGCTACACCACGAGACACGTTCCCTTCCCTACCATCCTAGAATGAAGCTTCTGTTGATCCAGAACAGTGCAAGGGTGTCCTGGTGACCTCCGGGCATCACCAAGAGCAGTCTGACCTGGTGAATGTGTTTCCCCGCTGCATGCCTTCATGATGCACTTCTGAAAGTGAGCATAAAAATACTAGACCTACTTTTAATAAATGCTATTTTATGAGCTTCATCTTCATTTCATCACCTAATAATAATGGTGGGTGTCTAGGCTTGCATATATGTTGATTTCAGGCAAAAAACACAATAATGTTTTGATGTAATATGAGTTTAAATATCATACGTGTCCCCCCATACCTGATCGGTGTCCCCCCTCGTGGGGGGGACCCGGACATGTGCCAAAATTTATAAAAAACCTTTAAATGCCCTTATTATCTGAGTTTAAGTATTCTGAGGGTACATAGGTGGGCCATATTGTGAAGTTTTGGTTTTGGCACCGTGTGCACTCTCTCAGGTAAAAAAAATGATTTTTTTGACATATTTTTTCCACTAATAGTACGTGTCCCCCCCACCACCCTATATTATGGTTCTTTACAGCTTTATTTACCACTGTAGTCTATGTGGCGATGAATGTGGTACCCTTATAAATAATGTCACAAAACACAAGTTATATTATTTTCTCATGTAGGTCATTTTTTATTTATACTATTTCAGTGATAACTTCGATCTAGACCCCTATACCGTGGTATATATGGTTCTTACAGCTTATTTACCATGTATCTATGTTGGCGATGATGTGGTACCCTGATAACTAATGACACACCAAACACAAGTTATATTAGTTTTCTCATTTAGGTCATTTCTTTATACTAGTCCAGTGATAACTTCGAATCATAGACCCTGTGGTACAGATACAGTGGTATTATGCTTCTTTTTACAGTCTTATTTAACCATGTAGCTATGTGGCGATGAATGTGGTACCCTGATAAATAATGTCACCAAAACACAGTATTTATTTTCTCATGTAGTCATTTATTAACTGTCGTGATAACTTCGATCATAGACCACTATTACAGTGGTATAATATGGTTCTTTACATCTTATTTACCATGTAGGCTATGTGGCGATGAATGTGGTTACCCTCATAATAAGTGTCACCAAAACACAATTTATATTATTTTCTCATGTATGCAATTTATTTATACTGTCGTGATAACCTTAGATCATAGATCACTGTGGTACGATACATGGTATATATCTTCTTTACATTTTATTTACCTGTAGCTATGTGCGATGATGTGGTACCCTGATAAATAATGTCACCAAAGCAAAAGTTATATTATGTTTTCATGTAGTCATTTTATTTATACTATCAGTGATACTTTCGATCATACTCGACCACTCTGGTACAGATACAGTGTATAATATGCTTCGTTACAGCTTAGTTATCATGTAGCTATGTGGCGATGAATGTTCTCTGTTCCGCCACTTTGCCAGACCGCTTCTGGGTACAAAAAGCGTGGTGCATGTCCATTGTGGCAGCCTCACGCGGCGACTGTTGGTTATACTAATGCACAACGTCTCAGTGAGTAACTAAGCAGAGTGGGTGGAGAAAAGTTTGAATTAGCAAATTATAAACAACAGTTTAGCGTAAAAAGGCAAGGTAAATGGGTTTAGATGACAGCCAGACATTTCACTAGCTATCGGGTTTTCTAACGGGCTCGCTCGTCCCTTCGCCGTAGGCGACCTTACTGGTACTTTATTAATGGCATTCAGCCACGACGACATAAGCAGACAGTAAAGAAGAAGCTACAGTAAGGTCAGACGATTAAGTTAGGCACATGGTCAAGAGTTGGTGTGTCCCTCCAAGGCAGTCAGGACACAGAATTTTGAAGTTTGATCAAAGACTGTGATGTTAAATACTGTACTACAGTTTACTTTGTTTGAACCACTAGAAACGATCGACGCCCCTCAAGAGTTTGTTTATGAGGCGGACAACGGATCATCCTATAGAACAAACTATCGGATATTGCGATCGCCATTTCCCCCCACTTGGTTCGTTATCGACAGTTTACTGTATATATATATATATATATCTATATATATATATATATATATATATATATATATATATATATATAATATATATATAATTATATATATAAGATTATAGTTTGATAATTCTTTGGTTTGGTTGACTACTTTGCTTATTTCAGGGTTGGCAAGACCCTGCCCCTGAAATTCACATGTATCAACCTAAGAATATCCACTAAAAATCTTCCTACCACCCCAGGGAGGGCAGGTATTACACAGACCGTCCCGGAGCTACACTTTCACTCTCACGCATGCTAGCCTGATGATGCAATGTGCCATTGGTTGCCCACGCGCATAAAGAACCGAAGAATGACAAGTGGTCTTTGCCACCCTGAATATCAACATTATTATTATATATATATGTATATATATATATATATATATATGTATATAGATCTATAATAGATATATATATATAATATACTATATATATTATAGATATATAATATATTTATACTATAATCCTATTATATACTATATATATATATACTATATAATATACTATATAATCTATAGTACTTAAATATATACTTATATATTATTATATATTATATATATAAAAATAAAAAATATATTATATATATATATTATACTATATATATATATAGATATATAATATATAATATATATATACTATATATATATTATATATATAATCTATATATATATACGTATTAGAGAGTACACACAAACACTCGTTTTCCAGGACTAATAGGGGGAAGCACTGGTCCGGGATTCGCAAACGTCTGATGCCATTACCCACCCCCGACGTTTATCCTACTCTATATTTCCTGTCTCGGCAACCACCAATATCCAACTACCCCGCGCGGAACTTTTTAACTTTCGCTGAGCATGCTGCCCAAGACCTGGCGGGAGGCAGCAGAAAGTGTTCAATAGTCCACGATACGTTCCTGCACAATGGGCAGTGGGGGTCGTGGACTGACGGGCTGAACGAGACGCCTGTAATGATGAGAAGCAGCCTGCCAATTTATTTCTCTATACTACATATTTTTCAAGACGGACACGACTCACATAACATTCAATGCTCAACTATTGTGGTACTAACATTAAATGTATGTTTTTTCTTTTTAATAAGGTTATTGAAATATATATCTATGAGAAATACAATATACAGCATGGGGAAAGAATAAATTACAACTATAATCTACATATATATATAATAAAAATGTACTTTTCTAGCCAAGTAAAAATACAAAAATACATTCAAATGTCCTACATATTTCATATTATATATTTACATAATTTTGGCACCGGAGGAAATATGGTGGTCATCTTGATGGAAGATTTTCGACTATACTCCTTAAATGATATCAAGTGTAAAGGAACGTAGACCTGTGAAAGGTGGTGAGGAAAAAAGGAGCGTATAGATTACGCAATGGTAAATGAAAAGCTATATGAGAAAATTTGATATTGGAAACATTTGAAATATTTGAAATTTTGAAACATTTGCAACATCTATTCAATAGCTTACAGTTTGTTTTAAGATAGACACCGTTTTAACAAATTATGTTGTCCAGCTGCAGCAGCCTCTAATGAAGCTAAGCTTTTCAAGGCAAAAGTTAAATTATTTGTTATTTGTTACTAACTAAGATATTCATACAACATAGTAATGAAAAATAGTAATAATAATATATATTAATGCAATTATATTTATTATAACTAATAATATATAATGAAATCATATTGGTATACAATAATATAATGATAATACATTAAAAAAATATCTAGAAGGATACAGAGGGAGGGAACCGACAACGAAGAACTCAGTCTTGTGGTAGGGCAAGATGGAGATTAGAGAAATGATGACAATCCTTTTAAGAAAGGGAATGAGAAGGTAGGTGGCACCCTAAGGCTGTGTTACTGTTTAGGAAAGATGGTCTCCTCGTTGAACAGTTGGCCACCCTGTATACATCATATTATATACCTAAAATATAACGAGGTAGAATAATGGTTTACAATTTGTTAATAACCTATATAATGACGTCAGTCGAAGTCGATATTTTTGTTCATATCGATGCCTGCCCGTGTAGTATATATGCTGTGACGTGTCGTGCCAAATTTCCAGCTCTTCCATTAGGGTTTAGGGGTCGGCGCACTTTCGCCCGTATATCGTGGCTGCCGGCAATTCCGTGAAATCCCTTTGTGAAATACATTTTTTCTTTCTTTCTTGGTAAAATGGCGGCTACTTAGACAAGTCTTCGCAGTTTGGCTGCCTCGACAAAGCTCCAGAACCAGACTCCTTGGTGCTCGCTTGCCCTCGCGGGACAAGTGTTCCTTTCTTCATGTATCAGCACACGTATTCAAGAACCCTGTCCTGATTTCCGTGTGGGCAACGAGTGAGATATGAAGGCCATCTGTGGGCAAGGCGAGCTGACAACGAAAACCGACTCGAACATTAGGAAGAACGTCCAAAAATCTGTTCGAGGAGTACCAAGCCCTGAAGAAGGATCGGAAAAGGATAACTGACCGGGCCGCGCTGAAGCGGAAGATTGGAACGAGGCGACCTGATACGATTTTTCCGACATCTCCCGCGCAGACAGTTCTTTTGGAAAGGAGGGAATATCTGGATGAGACAAAAGCTCCTCATTTCGCAGAGAGAAGATCGTTCCAGTTCGTCCATGGCCCGGCGTCGATGTCGCCCGAATTGCGAATGAAAAGAAGAAAAGGAAGCCGCTAAAAGTTGGAAAAACCGCAAGCGGAAGCAGGAGCTGAAAACGGAACCCTACTGGAGAGGTCCCTATCCGCGATTCTGGCCTTTCCTCATCGTCTACTACATCGTCGGAAGATGAGGACGGTCTGAACTTCAAGCACCGCACAAATTACCCCGGCGAGCACCAACAACCAGCTGCCTAAATATCGAAGCTAACGTCGGACTGGGACTGAGCGCTTGTCCGTGCGTCAGCCTCGCGCGCTTACATCGCGACGCGAAGGACTTGGCCACGATGTCAGTTCCACCTTGTCATTCCGAGCACTGTCCTCGTAATTCAAGCCAGGGAACAGGATACACTTCCATTCAACTGGAAAGGGAGCCTTCCAGGATCCTCCTCCCGTTGGTTCTCCACTGGGACGGCAAAACTACTACCGAAAGCGCTGGAGGGGGGGGGGAAGGGGCTTCATGAGGACCGCATTGCCGTGTTGCGACCGGGCAGAATGAACTTCGAGAGATCCCTGGAGTCCCCGTCGCCAAGATTAGAACGGGACAAGAATGTCGCAAGGACGGTTTTTCCCCAGAGTGTCGAGTGAGTCGGTGCGCAGGGAGCAAGATCATTGGCTGTTCTTCGATACGACGGCTTGCATCGGCATGCCTCGCAGGCGCCTGTGTAACCCGCTGGAAAATCTCCTCGGCCGCTCCCTGCTCTGGCTGGCATGCCGGCATGGCCGGCATGCGCCATGATCCTTCAGACGTCGAACCACGTACCGGCATCCAGAGCAGGGAGCGCCGAGGAGATTTACCAGGTGTATCACAGGCTCCTGCGGATGCCCGCTGTTTCGAAGGTCGTCGTATCTGAGGAAAGCCAATCATTGGCCTTTCCTTCGATACGAGACGGACCTCGACAGCGGGCTGCTCGCAGGCGCCTGTGGTACACCTGGAAAATCTCCTCGTTCGCTTCCCCTGCTCTGGATGCCGTACGTGGTGCCGTCTAAGGATCATGGCCTGGCATGCGGCCATTGCCGGCATGCCACCAGAGCAGGGAGCGGCCGAGGAGATTTTCCGTTATCACATCGCCTGCGAGCATGCCGCTGTTCGAGCCGTCGTATGAAGGAAAGGCCAATGATCTGCTCCCTGGCACCGATCACCTCGACCTCCTGGAAACCGGTCCTTGCGACTTCTTGTGTCTCCCGTTCTATCTTGTGCGAACGGGGACTCGCCAGGTCTCCTCGAAGTTCTGCGCGGTCGCAACCGGCAATGCGGTCCTCTGAAGCCATTTCGAAGTCCGCTTTTCGGAGTATTTTGCCGTTCCAGTGGGAACCACGGAGGAGGATCCTTGAAGGCCTCCCTTTCCAGTTGAATGGCAAGTGTCTCCCTGTTCCTGGTCCTTGAACTATGGCCAGTCCTCGGCGAAATGACAACTGATGCACATCGTGGCCCAATCCTTCGCTGTCGCGATGTAAGCGATCGAGGCCTGACGCACGGACAGCCTTCTCGGTCCCAGGCCGACGTTAGCCGTATTTAGGGACAGCTTGTTTGTTGGTGCCTCGCCGGGTATTTTGTGCCCGTTGCCTTGACAAGTCGCCTTCCTCCATCTTCCGACGATGTAGTAGACGATGAGGAAAGCCAGATCGCGGAGTAAGGGACCTTCTCCAGTAAGTCGTGCCGTTTTCAGCCTCCTGCTTCCGACGTGCGGTTTTTCAACTCTTAGCGGCTTCCTTTTTCTTCTTTTCATTCGCCACTTCGGCGACATCCGACGCCGGCCATGGACAACTGGAAAGATCGTCTACTCTGCGAAATGAGGAGCTTTTGTTCCTCATCCCAAGATATCCTCTCCTTTTCAAGAACGTCTGCGCTGGTGAGATGTCGAACAAATCTTACAGGTCGCCCTTCCAAATCTTCCGCTTCAGCTCGGCTCCGGTCAGTTATCCTGTTCTCGATCGTCTTTCAGGGCTTGGTACTCTCGAAACAGATTTTTGACGTTCTTCCTAATGTTCGCGTCGGTTTTTCGTTGTCAGCTTCGCCTTGCCCATATGGCCTTCAGCTTCTCACTCGTTTTGCCCACACGAATCAGGGACAGTTTTCTTGAAATACGTGGTGCTGATACATGAAGAAAAGGAACACTTGCTCCCGCGATGGCAAGCGAGCCCAAGGTGTCTGGTTTTCTGGAGCTTTGTCGCGCAGCCACATCTGCGAAGCACTTTCTATTACCGCCATTTTACCTAAGAAAGAAAGAAAAATGTAATTTCCAAAGGGATTGCACGAATTTGCCTGCAGCCCGATATCGCGAAGTGCGCGACCCCTAAACCCTAATGGAATGAGCTGAAATTTGGCACGACACTTCACCACATATATACTGACACGGGCAGCATCGATATGACCAAACTATCAGCTTCGACTGGTTCATCCATATAGGTTATTACAAAATTTGGTAGAACCATGATTCTACCTCCTTTTTATTTTTTTAGGTATATATATATTGTATACAGGTGCAACTGTCAACGAGGAGACCATCTTTCCTAAACGTAAAAACACGCCTTAGGTGCCACTACCTTCTCATTCCTTTTCTTAAAAGGCGTGTCATTTCTCTAATCTCCATCTTGCCTACCACAAGACTTGAATTCTTCGTGTCGTTCCCTCCCTCTGTTTATCCTTCTATATATTTTTTTTATTATTATTATCATTATTTATTATTTTTATTACAATTAATTATTATTATTGATTATTATTAATAATAAATATAATTTGCATTAATATTATTCTATTTTACTATTTTTTTCCTTACTATTGTATTGACTTTCTTATTAAGTAACAAATTAACAAATATTTACTTTGCCTGAAAAGCTTGAGCTTTCATAGAGGCGCTGCTGCCGCTGTACACATAATTTGTTTAAAACGTTGTCTATCTTAACAACTGTAGCTATGATTATATGTTTTCAAAATGTTTTCAAATGTTTTCAAATATTTCAAAATGTTTCATATCAACATTTCTCATATAGCTTTTCCATTTACCATTGCGTAATCTATTACGCTCTTTTTTCCTCCACTTTCACAGGTCTATGTTCCTTTACACTTGATATCATTGTTTATAGATATTAGTCGCAATCTTCCATCAAGTTGACCACCATATTTCCTCCTGGTGCAAATAATTATGTAAATATTACATATGTAATATGTGACATTGATGTCTTTTGTATTTTTTTACTCTGGCTAGAAAATGTACATTTTATTTATATATATGTGTGATTAGTTGGATTTATTTTCTTTCCACATTCCTGTATTTTGTATTCTCATAGATATATCATTTCATACCTTTTTTTTTATTAAAAGACAACTATATATAGTTAATTTAGTACACAATATTGAGGCTTGAATGTATGTTTGATTTGTTGTCCTGTCTTGAATTTATTTATATCGAGAACTATTGGCATGTGCTTCTAATCATTACATGGCGTCTCCGTCGGTCCGTCAGTCCCCTGACCCCTACCCCAAGAAAACTGCCTGGTGTAGGGGAACGTCCTCTTGAGACTATTGAACACTTTCTGCTGCCTCCCGCCAGGTGGCAGCATGCTCAGCGAACGTAAAGTCCGCGCGGGGTAGTTGATATTGTGGTTCCGGACAGTAACTACTATAGTACGGATAAACGCGGGGTGGTATGGGCATCAGACTGTTTGGCGATCCCCGGACCAGTGCTTCCCCCTATTAGTCCTTGGAAACGAGGTTGTGTGTACTCTCTATATACTTATATATATATATATTATATATCTATATAATAATATATATTATATATATATATATATATATATATTATATATATTATATATATATATCTATATATTATATATATATTATATATATAATACATATATATAGTATATATATAGTATATATATATATAGTATATATATAGTAAAGATATATTATATATTTATATATATAGAATATAGTATACTATATATATATATTATTTATTAATATATATGTAATATATTAATATAATCTATATATCTATATACATATATATATATATATATAATATACATATATATATATTCTATATGTTGATATTTCGAGGTGCAGACACTTGTCATTCTTCGTGTTCTTATGCGCCGTGCACCCAATGGCACTTTGCATCATCCGGCTAGGCATGGTGAGAGTTGTAAGCTTCCCTTTACGGTCTGTGTATACCTGCCCTCCCTGGGCTGGTAGGAAGATTTTTAGTTGATATTCTTAGGTGATACATGTTGATATTTAGGGTGGCAGGGTCTTTGCCACCCTGTGAATAAGCACCGTATCAACCAAACCAAAGAATATCCACTATATATATAATATATATATTATATATATTATATATAATTATATATATATATATATATATATATTCGTCGATATAATATAATAATATATATGTATATACAGTAAACTGTCGATAAACCGAACCAAGTGGGGGAAATGGTCGATCGCAATATCATATTTTGGTTTATAGGGATGATCAGTTGTCCGCCTCATAAACAAACTCTTGGATGGGACGTCGATCGTTTATACGTGTTAAACAAGTAACCTGTATGTACAGTATTTACATCACGTCTTTATCAACTTCCAATCGTGGTTCCTGACTGCCTTGGAGACACACCCAACATTATTGACCCTTTTCCTAACCTTTAATCCTTCTGCTTACTGTATGCTTCTTCTTTACTGTCTGCTTGATGTAGTCGTGCTTGAATGCCATTATCAGTACAGTAGGCGCCTTAGTCGGCGAAGGACGAGCGAGCCCGTAGAAACCCGATAGCTAGGAAATTTGTCTGCTGTCCTCTACACTCCATTTCCCTCTGCCTTTTCGCTGAAACTGTTGTTTTTATAAATCTTTGCCTTAATTCAACTTTTCTCCACCACTCTGCTAGTTACTCCACCTGAGAACTTTTTGTGGCTTAGTTAACCAGTCCGCGCGTGAAGGCTGCCACAATGGGACTGCCCATCGCTTTTTTGTTACCCAAGAAGGAGGTCCTGGCAAGTGGCGGACAGAGAACTTCATCGCCACATAGCTACATGTAGCTCATCTGTAAATAAGCTATATACCACTGATCTGTACCAGAGTGTCTATTATCGAAGTGATCACCTGACTAGTATAAATAAATGACCTACATAGAAAAATAATATACTTTTGCTTTGGTGACGCATTATTTATTCAGGGTACCACATTCATCGCCAATAGCTCATGTAATCAATGTTAGAATCATATATACCACTGTATCCTGTACCACGAGTGATCTATGGTCGAAGTTTCACTGACTAGTATACATAAATTGCCTACATTAGAAAATAAATATAATTTTTAACTTGTGTTTGGTACACTATTTATCAGGGTCCAAGCATTCTCGCCACATAGCTACATGGTAAATAAGATGTAAAGAACCCTATATACCACTGTATAGTGGTCTATGATCGAGTTTATCACTACTAGTATAAATAAATGAACCTAACATGAGAAATAAATACTTGTGTTTTGGTGACTATTATATTTATCAGGTACACATTCATGCGCCAATAGCTACATGGTAATAAGATGTAAAGAAAGCATATATAGCGCACTGTATCTGTACCGACAGTGGTCTATTATCGAAGTTATCACTGGACTAGTATCAATAAATGACCTCATGAGAAATATATAACTTGTGTTTTGGTGTCATTATTATCAGGGTACCACATTCCTCGCCACTAGCTATCATGTAAATAACTGTAAAGAACCATATATACCACTGTATAGTGGTCTATGATCGAAGTTATCACTGACTGTAGAAATAAATAAATGACCTACATGAGAAAATAATATAACTTGTGTTTTGGTGACATTATTTATCAGGGTACCACATTCATCGCCACATAGCTATAAAACATGGTAATAAGCTGTAAGACCCATATATAGGGTGGTGTGGGGGACACCGGGACTATTAGTGGAAAAATATTCATAAAAATCATTTTTTTACATGAGGAGTGCCACTGGTGCCCAAACAAACTTCCAATATGGTCCCACCTTGGTTACCCTCATGAATGACGTAACTCATATAAGGGTCATTTAAGTTTTTTTATAAATTTTGGCACCTCGTCCGGTGTCCCCCCCACGAGGGTGACCCGATCAGGTATGGGGACACCGTAATGTTTTTAAACTCATATTACCATCAAACATTATTGTGTTTTTTTTGCCTGAAATCAACAATAATGCTAAGTCCTAGACACCCACCATTATTATTAGGTGATGAAATGAAAAGATAACTCACATAAACAATAGCATTTATTAAAAGATAGGTCTAAGTATTTTTATGCTCACTATTCGAAAGTGCATCATGAAGGCATGCCGCGGGGGAAACACCTTCACCCAGGTCCAGCCTGCCTCTTGGTGATCCCTTGGAGGTCACCAGACCCCCTTGCACTGTTTTCTGGATCAACAGAAGCTTCATCTAGGATGGTAGGAAGGTGAACGTGTCTCGGGTGTTAGCACTTCATCCGGAGGAAAGAAAGGTTTATTTTCCATCCTCCATGATGGCCAAAAACACCTGCGGCAACTAGCACCTAATGTGCCCACACCCCTTCCTCCTCCAGCTTCAGCTTGAACCAGAAACAAAGTCCCCACACTTTGAGTTTCGCAGCAAAAGGTATGATGCTGCAGTCCATGTGCCCTCGTCGTCACCTCATCGTAGTACTCGGAGGAGTCGTCCAGCTGAAGTCGGACATCATCAACCTCCTCACTCGTCTGGTGTCTTCGCTCCGACAGGCCAGAACTTCTTCCCTGGGTACCCTTCTTCTTTCCCGATGTTTTCTTTTCAGCCGCTGCTTTCTTTTTGTCTTCCAGCTTCTGCCTCTTCTCCCGATCAACCTCAGGTCAGATATTGCCTCCTCATTCTCGTTAATGCAGTCCCGCACCCCTCTTCCGTCCCTTTTCCATAAGTACGAGGATTAGCCTTAGGAACGGCCTGACACACTCTGGGTTAAGTCTGTCTGTTGAGAAGGGTGTCCTGGGGTGGCAGGGGTGCTCCGTGCTCGGGCCCGGGTGCAGGGTGCTCGTGCTGGGGGCCCGTGTTGCAGGCTCTGTCCGTTCTGGGTGCTCGGGGTGGCGAGGCTTTGTGTCTGGGGCCGGGGGTGGCAGGGTCGTCGTTGCTGGGCACGGGGTGGCAGGCTCGGGTCGTGCTGGGGCCCGGGGTGGCCGGCTCTGTCGTGCTGGTGCTCGGTGGAGGCTCTGTCGTGCTGTGGCCCGAGGGTGGCAGCACATCATCTGCCTGGGAGACACAGCGGGAAGGGGTAATAAGCTTCTGAGGTTATGGCCTTCCGCATCGCTTCCTCTCCATCTGAACTTCCTCCATCAGAAGAGTTGGAGTAACTTCCACTACAATTCTGGTGGTGCCGGTCCGCTCGTTTTACCTGCTCTCCACAACACATCATCTGGGAAGATGTTGCGATTGATTGCCATATACCAGTCTCCCGTAACCACTGATAATGTTTGGAGGGGTAGTGCTTTGTCCATGCCTCAGCAAGCACAACTCTGGCAACTTGTGGACTGTTATGTGCGCGTTAGGTGCCATGCAGCGCGTGGTCGTTCATAGTGCAACGCAGGAATGTCTTAAATGGACCAAAGACACTCAATCCAATGTCTGAGTTTGTCTGTTGTATGCGGAGGCCAGGTTAGCAATCACGATACATGCATTATCGTCAAACTCAACAGGCTGAATGTTCTGTGGACATTCAGCATTGTCCATGATCTAAGAATCTTGTTTCTCTACAGAAGAACAAGACTTCTCTGGAGATGCCTGAAGTGTCTGCCACGAAGCATTCACCTTCATCCAGCCACTAGGATGCAATTCCCTTTTGGAACCAAGATTGTGTTCCTCCATGACAGCGGGTTCCCATCGCATCTGGGAATTATAACACTGAGGGATGGATGCCCCACAGCTTTATAATGCCCACAAAGTCATGCTGTCCACCGCGTTCACGAGTTACCTTGCGTGGCTACTGGCTGCCTTCTCGCCACACCACCTGAGTGCTTCATAACAGTCGACATGACCTCTCATCCAAATTGTATATCCGGTCCGGCGTGAATGTGTACTTCTCCAAAGCTAATTGTGTAGCCTTAAAGAGGTTTTCCACATTGACTTTGTTGAAGGCAACAATCCTGGCAATGGACAATGTCCTTCCGAGCCTTCAATCAAGGGTTGGGAGACGGTTTCATGAAGGCAAAGTACCAGTCCCCTTGTCGCCATTTTCTCTTTCTCCCGGGCACAGGGATCTCTTGCTCCCCCCAATCTATTTGCATACTGTCCACCAATCCTACGCACATCGTTTCATGGGCAGCGCGTAGAAGCATCTTGGCTGCGTGGATGTATATCAGAATGTATATTTCTTGTTGAGGGCTGAAAACCCTATTGCTACGGGAAGCAACAGCCATATAGGTCACTCCATCCGACAGCTTACTTCGGATAGATTAGAAGGCGTCCCTGTAACAAAGAAATGATTAGGCCTTAAAAGGCCCTTGCTGGCACAAAGTTGACGAAAAAAAATAATAATAGAGCGCTTGAAGGCATCCTTAACAAAAGAAATTAATTAAGGACTTAGAAGTCCCTTGCTGGCAATAAAAGCTAACAAAAAACTGAATAAATTTTAAAATCTATAAAGCTATGAGACGCCTTAAGCTATCCCCTGAGGGTCTTTTTGCATGACCTCATCCCAGGGGACCAAAAAGACGTGGGATGATGTCATACAAAAAGACCTTGGGGAATATGGAACTAAATAGAGCAACTTACAGCAAGAGTTTGTTTTTTCTGATGTGAATCTGGTCGCGGCTTCTTCAGCTGCAGCTAGTGCCACGCGGGTGCTTAAAGCAGCCTCCAGGTCATGCAGTACCCTGCTTTCGCTCTTCTGACATATTTGCGAGGCATGAGCGGTGATTGGCGGTAGGTTAGGTTAGATCTGAAAAGAGATTATGACATTTAACATCATGCAGAGTTAGGTTAGGTTAGTTTAGGTTAGCGTTACTCTAGTATTTTTTTTACAGGGTAGAGTCGATTCTTGCATGGCCACCATATTATTTGGGACTATGAGTCGGGCCCAATATATGTGGGGGATCACCGTACGTCTGCCCCAATATAGCGTGTTAAATGTTTTTTTAAACCATAAAAAATAATTCTAGAATCATTCTAATAACTAATCACTTATATAATATTAGTTCATGTTGCTTATAGCAATAAGAACACTGATATACATCATATTTAATACCAATCACCTTCAACTTTACACCAACAAAAAAACACTGTTTTCCATTAATTTAAATGACTAGTTCACCACCAATCATTATATCTGCTAATAGCAATAGTCAGTCACTTTTCTTATGTTTATGCTAAGTGATTTAAAATATATAGATTTTAAGCCAAAAATCGTTGTGATGGCGGGGGATTCAACCGAACGTCATGCCCGCGAAATATGCAGTGTTAAATGGTTTTTTTAACATAAAAAAATTTTATTCTAATCATTCTTAATAACATAAATCACTATATAATAGTTTGTTTCATGTTCTTATAGCATATAACACTGATATAGCATCATAATTTAATACCAATCACCTTCAACTTTATGCCACAAAAAAACACTGTTCCATTTAATTTAAAATGGCAATAGTTCACCACCACCTTTAATAGCATGCGAATACATGTCATCACTGTTTTATATTTTGTGTAGGTATTTCAAAAGATATAGCTTTTTCAAAATTGTCACTGTATCGTTGATCCCCGCGCACTTTCACAACGTTGATCCCCCGCGCCACCAATTTTTTGTAAATAAGCCACCGCGCTGGTCGAAAGCAATGCACTACTTTTTTCACTCATAAATGTCATACGGTTTATACCTCGTATTGCAACTTACCTCAAAAGAATCACGCCATCAAGCCGACAAAAAATTTGAAAAGGGACACTATATAAGACGGCGAAAAGTAACAAGGAACCCTCCGAAAAATTAAAATTTCTACCTGGTAAACCGGAGGTGACGCTGGGACCTAACCTGTTGCTCGCATGTATTCACTGAGGGTGGCCGCTGGGAGGGGGGGGGCATCCGTGGTGGCATGGTGGCGCGAATTGATTAATTTTCGCGTTGTGCCTTCGTACGGTGATCCCCCCCGTTCGTGTGACCCCCCCACCTACCACTGTATAGTGTCTATGATCGAAGTTTGTCACTGACTAGTATAAATAATGACCTACATGAGAAAATATAATATGACTTGTGTTTTGGTGACACTATTTATCAGGTACACATTTCATCGCCACTAGCTACATGTAATAGATTGTAAAGAACCATTATACCCACTGTATCTGACCACCGTGATCTATGATCAAAGTTATCACTGACTAGTATAAAATAAATGACCTACATGAGAAATAATATAACTTGGTGTTTTTGGTGACATTATTTTATCGCAACCAAATATAGTCGCCGTACACGATAAATAATGTTGCGCTTTTCCGCGCATGCGCAGTAGGGGCCTGCCACTTTATATTGGCAACTCTTTATATCGTCACACCGCTCGGCCTCACTACCGAGAAGTCCCGGTTCGATCCCATGGGAGGAGCGATGATAGATGGGTGGTCCTTTTCTTACAAAACCCGGCCCCTGTCCCACCCATCAGTGATGGGTACCGGGTGTTAGCCCGGGGTTTGTGACCGCCCTCGATCGATCTCTCGGAGTGGTGTCTTCGGCCAACACTTACTAAGGCAGGCGTCACACTAGCACTTTTTTCACACGTCTAGTTTTTTTTCAGCGACTTTCTACAAACTAACAATTTTCTGACTGAAAGTCCAGCAAGCACGTCACACACACAGAATCTTCGCCTGCATCGCCAGTCAGCTGTTGCGACTGTAAAACAAACATGGCTTCTTTGTGGTTTGTGGTTTAACCACTTTGTGGTTAAGAATTATGTTTCATTAAAACCTATAAGGTTAGGTTATTGATTTCATTAAAACTATAAGGTTAGGGTTGGTTTTCATAATCTGGTTAGGTTTAGGTTTCATTGAAATATATAGCGATAAGGTTAGCGTTTTTTTTTTTTTTTTTTTTTTTTTTTTTTTTTTTTTTTTTCAAAAAAAAAAGCGCAAAATAAAACTTAGCTCCATTACAACACGCCCTATTGTAGGCCAAGAAAAAATTGTCTTTGTCTCTGAAAACGACCGCGAAACTCTCGTCAATTATTACCGACGGCTTCTAATTAGTGCCTTTGTAATGCATTAAGTTTGTAGTAGAAACAATTTCTTTCATGACATCGTAACAAAGTAAGCTGTAAAGGCTTGTGGAGCCCGCCACTTCTACGGATTATCACCCAAAACATAGTTCCGAAAGAGGAAATGTAGGTACTTATTATTTCTATGCCGTTTCTTTAGCTGTGCTTTCCTGTGCCTCGAATGTTTGTTTTTTGTGTAAAATGACTTTTCTAATTCGATAGGAGGTTAAGTTTTATCGGTTGGTTAGGAGGGCATTCAATTGTTCTTAACAGCACTGTGTGTCAGGGTGTGTCTGGTGAGTTCAGAATGGAGGTTATAAACCTTTTCCCACACTTCTAGGCATTCATGGTTCTTAACACCACGGTAGTGTCAGGTTGTGTCTGGTGGATGTCACTCCTTTGTAGTAATCTTCCCACACTCTAGGCATTCCTGGTTCTTAACACGCACTGTGTGTCAGGGTGTGTCTGGTTGAGGTCACTCTTTGTAGCAAATCTTTCCACACTCTAACCATTCATATTCTTAACACCCCTGTGTGTCAGGGTGTTATGGTGATGTGACCCATTGTAGCAAATCTTTAAAAACATTCACTCTACATTCATAATTCTTAACACCACTGTGTGTCAGGGTGTGTGAGGTGAGGTCACTGGGTGTAGTAAATCTTTTCCCCACTCTAGCATTCATGATTCTACACCACTGTGGTGTCAGGGTGTGTCTGGTGAGGTCCACTTTTGTAGTTAAATCTTTTCCCACACTCTAGATTCATATTCTTACACACTGTGTGTCAGGGTGTTGTGTGGTGATGTGACCCATTGTAGCAAATTTTTTCCCACACTCTAACATTCCACAATTCTTAACACCATTGTGTGTCAGGGTGTTATGGTGAGGTGACCCATTGTAGCAAATCATTTTCCACACTCGAAACATTCATAATTCTTAACACCACTGTGTGTCCAGGGTGTGTGAGGTGAGGTTCACTCTTTTGTAAATCTTTCCCACACTCTCGGCTTCATGATTCTTACACGCACTGTGTGTCAGGTGTGTGAGGTGCGTGACCCATGTAGCAAATCTTTTCCCCACCACTCTAAACATTCATAATTCTTAACACCACTGTGTGTCAGGGTGTGGTATGGTTATGTAGACCCATGGTGCAAATCTTTTCCACACTCTAAAACATTCATATTCTTAACACCTGAAGTGTGGTCAGGGTGTTGAGTGAGGTCATCTGTTTGTAGTAAATCTTTCCCACACTCTAGGCATTCATGATTCTTAACAACACTGTGTGTCAGGGTGTGTTCCCTGGTGGAGGTCATCTTTGTAGTACAATCTTTTCCCCCCACTCTAAAGATTCATAATACTTAACACCACTGTGTGTCAGGGTGTTGGTGTGAGGTGACCCATTGGTATGCAAATTTTTTTCCAACACTCTAAAACATTCACAATTCTTGAACACCACTGTGTGTTCAGGGTTGTGGTATGGTGGGTGACCCATTGTAGCAATCTTTTTTCCCACACTCTACATTCAATAATTCTTAACACCACTGTGTGTCAGGGTGGTGTGGAGGTGAGGTTCCACTCTTTGTAGTTAAATCTTTTCCCCACACTCTAGGCATTCTGATTCTAACACCAGCTGTGTGTCAGGTGTGTTGGTGAGCTTGGCTCTTTCTAGCAAATCTTGTCCCCACACTCTGAAACATTCATATTGTTTTAACACCACTGTGTGTCAGGGTGTGTGTGTGAGGTGACCATTGTAGCAAAGCTTTTCCCACACTCTAAACATTCATAATTCTTAACGCCACTGTGTGTCAAGGTGTGTATGGTGGAGGTTGACCCTTGTAGCAAATCTTTGCCACACTCTAAACATTCATAATTCTTAACACCACTGTGTGTCAGGGTGTGTATGGTGTGTTGACCCATTGTAGCAAATCTTTTCCCACACTCTAAACATTCATAATTCTTAACACCACTGTGTGGCAGGGTGGTGTGAGGTGAGGTCACTCTTTGTAGTAATCTTTTTCCACACTCTAGGCATTCATGATTCTTACACCAATGTGTGTCAGGGTGTGTTTGTTGAGCTGACTCTTTCTCGGCAAATCTTGTCCGCCACACTCTAAACTTCATAATTCTTACACACTGTGTGTCAGGGTGTGTGTGGTGCGGTGACCTCATTGTAGCAATCTTTCCCACACTCTAAAAAATTCATAATTCTTAACCCACTGTGTGTCAGGGTGTGGGGTGAGTTGACTCTTTGTAGTAAATCTTTTCCCACATCTAAATATTCATAAATTCTTAACACCACTGTGTTGTCAGGGTGTGTCTGGTGAGTTTCAGAACGGGTATAAAACCTTTTCCGCACACTCTAGGCATTCTGGTTCTTAACACACTGTGTGTCAGGGTGTGTCTGGTGAGGTCACTCTTTGTAGAATATCTTTGTCCCACCTCTACCTTCCATAATTCTTACACCACTGTGTGTCAGGTGTGTGTGATGTCCACTCCTTGTAGTAATCTTTTCCCACCCTCGAAACATTCACAATTCTTACACCACTGTGTGTCAGGGTGTGTGGTGAGGTTCGACTCTTTGTAGTAAATCTTTTCCACACTCTAAACATTCATAATATCTTAACACCAACTGTGTGTCAGGGTTTGTGAGGTGCGGCACTCTTTGTAGTAAATCTTCCCCCCACTCTAGCTTCTGATTCTTAACCCACTTGTGTGTCAGGTGTGTTTGGTGAAGCTGACTCTTTCTAGCAATCTTGTCCCCATCTAAACATTCATAATTTTTTTAACACCCACTGTGTGTCAGGGTGTGTTCGGTGAGTTCACTCTTTGTAGTAAATCTTTTCATCGTCATGCGAGAGACTGTTGGCTGTTATATAGAACCGGCTTTTAAATGTATCTACATGTAACAATAGTCACCTGAATATTTTAATACCTTCTAAACGTATTGAATATAATTTGCAAAAACTTACTGATTTATATCGAATATCCTTTCAAGTATCACTATGGATTTTGATTTGACTAAGAAAGTTGACTTCAACTTTGCAGACAAAGCGATCACGAGCGACTGCCCTCAGACTGACTGATTCATACGGACTAACTAGTCAAGCGAGAAAAAACTAGTCGTAACGAGAAAAAACCACCGAAGTTCGCCAAACTAGAGAAAAAGGTGCTGTGTGACGCCGCCTTAAGCTGCAGCGGTAGATCACTACGGCTCTGAGTATTATCCTCTAAACAAACAACAAACAAACAAACAACCCCACACGGCAGGGGTCCTAACAGTACAGGTCGCCACCTGCAATAAATTCGTCCAGCCCGCCAAATCTTACGAATTATAGCATACTACTGATTTTTATGTGCCACTGAAAATTGATACACTAGTTTATTATCATGACTGTATTTATAATCTACCCTGTTCCAGCGTTGTTTTATGCTTTGTATCTGCGAGTATAGACGGTTTAAAATTTCACTACGCGTTTTTATTTCGGGCAACGACGACGCACTCAGTAAATAAACACTAGATGGCGACTTTATTGATGGTGGCCACTCTGGTGATATTTTTGTCATTTGTTCATTTATAGCCATACTATGACACAGATGAAGACAAAAAATGACACAGACTCTCCAGATAGCCCCTTCTAACTTTCCTGAAATCAGGGATGAAGAAATGTAAATATTAACGCCACCACACTCTGTAAACAGAAAAAAAGTTGTCCTGACGACTTTACTGTTTTTCTACGGGTTTTGGACGCAAAATCCATAACAAATTTTTTTATGTCCTGTACTCTTTTATTTTGTGCAGAGATGTTAGGAAAATCACAGATATGCTGTAAAAAACGACGAGGATGTGTTTAAATAGGAAATACATGAAACAGTGATCAATTTAGGGTTGTAGACGCTAGTGGACGCTGTTTAGTAAATATTAAACAGCGTCCACTAGCGTCTACAACCCCAACTTGATCACTGTTTATGTATTTCCTATTGCAAACACATCCTCATCGCATTTTACAGCATATCTGTGATTTTCTCGCATTTTTTGTACCAAACCCCACACCGATCAGGGGTCTACCGTAGATAACAGTGAAGTCGCCAGTTCACCGTTTTCTTTGTTTTTTACAGACGTGTGGTGGGGTTAAAAACTTACATTTCTACCTATCTGGAGAGTCTGTGTCATTTGTGTCTTCATCTGTGTCATAGTAGGGCTATAAATGAACAAATTACAAAAATATCTACAAAGTGGCTACCACAGTAGAGTCGCCATCTAGTTTTTTATTTTCTGAGTGTCGTACCGCTGTCGTCGTCGCCCGAAAAAAAATGCGTAGCGAAATTTGAAACCGTCTATACTTGCAGATACAAAGCATAAACAAGCTGAAACAGGGGAGATTATACAGTCATGATATAAACTACTGTGTATCATCTTCAGTGGCACATAAAAAACAGTAGTGATGCTATAATTCGTAATATTTGGCGCCTGGCGACTTCACTGCAGGTGGCGACTTTACTGTTATCTACGGTAGTGGACGGAAACGCCATAACATTTTTATAGTCCTGTACTCTTTTTTTTTTGTGCAGGGATGTTAGGAAAATCACATATATGCTGTAAAAAGCGATGCAGATGTGTTTTAAATGGAAAACATGAAACAGTGATCAATTTAGGGTTGTAGACGCTAGTGGACGCTAGGGGACGCTGTTTAGTAAATAAATTGATCACTGTTTTATTATTTCCTATTTGAAACACACCTGCATCGTTTTACGGCATATTGTGATATTTTCGCATTTTCGTCCCAATTCCCCACACCGATCAGGGGTCTAATGCAATGGTTCCCAACCTTTTTTTTCCCATTCCCCCTTTTCCAGTTTACTTTTCCACCTGTGGACCCCTACAACGAAATAGGCTAAGTCAGCAAAATGAATAGAACTTTTTCTGCAAAAAATGAATACGTTTATGTACTTAAAAATGCCTTGCACTGTTATGCTGATTAAGCTGTAGGCCTATTTATATGAAAACAGAACACGTTCTGTTCAGCAGACTTTTATATTTAAGTATAATAAAAGAAAAATGTCATGTTATTTTTGTTATAGTTGTACCGTAGATAACATGAAGTCGCCAGTTCTACGTTTCTTTGTTATTTACAGACGTGTGGTGGCGTTAATACTTACATTTGTAAAATCCATGATTTCAGGAAAGTTAGAAGGGCTATCTGGAAAGTCTGTGTCATTTTGTGTCTTCATCTGTGTCATATTAGGGCTATAAATGAACAAATGACAAAATAAAACCGAGTGGCGACCTCACTATAGGCTACCTACTACAGTAAAGTCGCCAGCTAGTATTTTAACCCAACAGTTGAGTCGCCACTCTGTGGAATTCAGGGAAATTAAGGTAAAGTAAAACAAGTCTCTATGTATATTAGCTGCGGAAGATGCTTGGATATATAAAAATTCCCCTGCCAACGTGAAAATAAATTTTATTCCAGTTTGAAAGATCTTGCAAGTCTGCGTCCTGTCGCCCCAAAGCTACTGTTTACTGTCCCGTCATCGCAACGAAGAAAAATGTGAGAAGCAAAATGCGCAACAGTTATATTTGCAGATACAAAAGCTAAAACAACGCTGAAACGGGTAGTTAACAATCATATAAAAAAATACTGTGTAACTTCCTTTTTAAAA
>JACEEZ010009070.1:5000-35000 GCA_016584305.1 Chionoecetes opilio
GCTAGCCTAATGCAACATATGAAAAAGTCACAAAAACAATATAAATAATCTTCCCAAATACCAAAACTGTAAAAGAAAACACATATAACACTAGTCAAATGCCGCGATTAAAAAAAGCGGCGATTGTAAACACAGTAACTAGAATGTAATGGCGTGGCCGTCCTTCCCTTGGCGGCAGTAATGGCGAGACGCGGCTTACTGCTACTCGTTTCTATACGTAAATAACAATAAACAGCTGGTTCACCCTGCCTCCTGTCCTCCTGCGACTATAACTGGGGATTTAGGCCATGTGTGTGACTGTGTGTGTGTGTGTGTGTGTGACTGTGTGTGTGTGTGTGACTGTGTGTGTGAGACTGTGTGTGTGTGTGTGTGTGCGTTATTGACTGACCCACGTATATGCAATGACGCAACCATCATATATTACGAGCACACACACACACACACACACACAACACACACACACACACACCCTTACTACAAGCAAACACCTTACTTACCTTTATGTAGTCGTAGTGGTGGTGGTGGTAGTAGTGGTGTGGTGATGGTGGAGGTCGTAGTGGTGGTGGTGGTGGGTGGGGGTGGGGGTAAAGTGGGGGTTCAGGGGGTGGGGGTAAAGTGGGGGTTCAGGTGGTGGTGGTGGGGGTGGGGTAAAGTGGGGGTTCAGGGTGGTGGGGGTGGGGTAAAGTGGGGTTTCAAGGGTTGGGGGTTGGGTAAAGTGGGGGTTCAGGGGGGGGGGTAAAGGGGGGGGTCAGGGCCTCGCGTCCTGCCACACACCACAGCCTGAGGGAGAAGAAGAGAACAAATAAGAGAGGCTGAAGATGAAGGAGAGGAAAGAAACAAAAAAACACATTAAAGCTGCGAAACTTAATGTTTTCCTTAACCCCTTGACAACCAGAAGGTAATTTCATTGTAATTTGGGTACCATTAGACAATTTTTAGTGAATATATGCAATATTTTATAGATATGACCTGTTTAGTATCCTTTTCCACTAACTAATTTGGTATATTCAGTGACTTTTTGTAGTTATATGGCTCGACAACAGACAATTTATATAGCAAAGGAAAGATCTGGTTAAGGAATCGTAGGATCCGTGGGGACTTGATAGAAACTTTGGTATTATTTTACACTAGGACCAGAATTCCCCACATGTACACAATTGGGAGTATGGTTTTTGTTTACCTTATTGGATTCTAGGGTGAATTTCCAGATAACACAAAACTTCCTTGGGTGGGGTGGACGAAACTATTTTTTTCTGGTAAGTTTTGATGTGTTTGAATTAATCTGCGAACCGTTTCTGTCGCAAATCACTTATTTAATTTTTATTTGTGTGATTTGCAACAAAAATTAAAAAAAAAAAATTTAATCTAACCGAACCTGTACCCAACCTAATCTTTACCTAACCTAACCTAACCTAACCTAACCTATACCTAACCTACCGTGCCTCTCACTCTTCTTCCTCTTGTGACCTGCATCGCCTCTGTTCTTCCCTTGCCGCGGAACACTTTTTAATGAGGATTTGGCTTTAGTTAGGGGGTTAAAACGTGGGGTTAGGTTAGGTTAGGTTAGGTTAGGTTAGGTTAGGTTAGTGAGTCAAAAGGTGGGGTTAGGTTAGGTTAGTGAGTCAAAAGGTGGGGTTAGGTTAGGTTAGGTTAGTGAGTCAAAAGGTGGGGTTAGGTTAGGTTAGGTTAGGTTAGGTTAGTGAGTCAAAAGGTGGAGTTAGGTTAGTGAGTCAAAAGGTGGGGTTAGGTTAGATTAGGTTAGGTTAGTGAGTCAAAAGGTGGGGTTAGGTTAGGTTAGTGATTCAAAAGGTGAGGTTAGGCTAGTTAATGTTCATATCTCCTAGACACTGTTTGGTGTTAGTTCGATAGTGGGCTTTCAAAAGTCCTAGGATTCTTACCTACATCATCGTGTAGATTTCTTCATTCTGAGTATTTTGAACCCCATTTCCCGTGGCGCAATGGAATAATAATGGCGACTACATGTATTACCGAAACTTTACCGTTATTTCAGCCAGAAACGGTTAAGTTAGATTAGATCAGATTAGGTTAGGTTAGAAGTGGGGTTTGGTTTAGTAACAGATAATATCAAGAAAAAAAGGAAATTATCAATACTACAGCCAGATTCATTCAATACACATCAAAACTATTCAGGAAAATTTAGTTGCGGCCTCGAAATCGGTGAAAGCCCGCTACCGAAATTTTACCCGTGCAGCCTTCTTCCTATTAACCCCTTCACGCCCAGATCTTTCCTTTGCTACATAAAAATTGTCCTGTTGTTGGCCATAAAATAACGATAAGTGACTTAATATACCAAATTAGTTAGTGGACAAGGATACTAAACAGGTCATAGCTATAAAATATTGCTTATAGTCACTAAAAATCGTCTAATGGTAGCCCAAATTACAATGGAAATTACGCTCTGGGCCTCAAGGGGTTAGAAACATCTTATATCTCTTAAAGTAGTGATTTGCGACGGAAGCTCATAGAGAGAATATGTCTTAGAATCCTTTAGGTAAACATAAACCACACTCCCAATTGTGTAGAGAATAATGGGAATTTCGGTCCTAGTGTAAAAATGTACTCAATTATGGCGACGGCGGAGTTGTACCTTATTTATTCTTATTAGATCATTCTTGTCCGTGATTTTGACCAAAGTAACAGCTTGCTAAGAGGTTTGAAGGTTAGTAAGACGTGTATGACAAAATATTAGTCCTTTATAGGGTAGTAAGCGAGATATGGCAGGGGCGATAAAACGAATCTTAACCAAAAATACCAACCATTCATTACTTGGTATGTCTCACACCTCCACGGTTCACCTCACCTCACACGCGTCCTCCACGGTGACTGTGACCTGCATGCTCTTCCTCCTGACCTCTCTTGACCTAGCAACACGCGGTCAGGCACACACAAGGTCAAGGTCACGTTTTCCGCCCATCCTCGTGTGACCTCAAGGCTTGTGTTTCACCTGCAGAAATGTCGCATTGGTTCTTGGTCTAGTTTTTCTTTTTCTTTTCATTCTCCTCCTTCCAATCCTAAATGAGGAGTCCTTCACAAATATTATATTCGCTAATTAACGAGAGTAATTGACTTGAGAGCCCATGACTTTTTTGGTATAGTCTAATTAGTCCATTGCTCAAATACATGAATACAAATTGATTCATTGACGCGTAACAACTATCCTCCCACGTGACCTCCTTGCGTTCATTATAATCAATATGAATCAGAGAAATGTTCATCGTCTAGTTTTATTTTATATTAGGTAGTGTTGTAAAATAGAAAGATGAAGACAGTAGTAGAGCCAGAGAGCTTCCCAGTGAAGCTCTCTGGTACCGGTAGAGCGCTCTTCAACCCAGCTGGCAGGCAAAGGTAGGGTTCATTTCGGCTCCAACCTGCACAAACTATACATATAAATAGCTTATTGAAAATATATCTAACAGTAAAAAGCTCATGATTTTAGAAGCTTTAATGCGATTATATACTATCTATTTTGTGATATTTAGGAACCGAAACGAAACTGTAGAATAAATCAAAACAAACCTTTACAGGCAGCGACGCGGCGTTTGTGAAGAGCCGATTGTCGACGGGAGGGTCACTAATACTGCACCATGAAGTTTTCAGGCACCATGATGGAGCTGGGATGCATCAGGCAGTTTGCACGTAAGCATCCCAAGGTTGTCACGTGCCTCAGCTTGTGTGAGGGTTGTGCACGGCGTGTGTGTGTGTGTGTGTTGCTGGGTGGGTCGCGGGAATGAAGGCAGCGCGTCATTGCATCATTCAGGCTCGGTGCAATTCTAGAGTTCTTTCTCTGGACGTGCTGGACAGATGTCATGGGGCGGGGAAGAGGCGGCAGTGTAGCAAGGCGGGCCATTACAACGCTACTCCAATCTTTAAAAAAAATAATAAAGGCTCACTGGATGCCAGTCCCCATATAGACAGTGGCGTAACTGCATTTGTACAGCCCTTGTAACAAGGCTTGTTCCGCCAGTGGTCGTGACTCGCCGTGACGCCTTGTTACAGGTACACTACGGGATAATTACTCGTTAATTAAACGTCAGAATTCTTGTTACTAACGCGAAGGGTTGGTGGTTGCAGTTATACGCCACATCTCAAATCCGTATTTTTTTTTTTGTGAAAAGTAAGTCCACTTCCTAGCCAACCTACCTAACCAAATGAGTTTCCTATTGCAATATTTTCTTAAGTGAATAGGTTTATGGGTGGACTGTACAGTGTATAGCAGTGGCGGAACAAGGGGTGTAAAAATGGGGTGGTGCTATGGGGCACCACCCTAAGATGGTGGGGGGGGCACATGCCCCCTCAGGCCCCCCCGCAGTTCCGCCACTGTTGGCGGAATTTTGGCGATGGCGACACCACCGCCAATTTTGATACAGTGAGTAATTTACTTTTTCCTGATATTCTTTTTGTCCTTCATATTTTTATTTTTTTGTTTTTAAACGCCAGATTTTGGTGGTATATGGCTTTTTTCAAGAATTTTACTCCTTTTTCTATTATTGGTTCCAGTTTTAATACAGTGAGTAATAAACTTTTTTTCCTGATATTCTTTTTTCCTTCATATTTTTGTTTTTTATACGCCAGATTTGATGGTATATGATTTTTTTTCAAGAATTTTGCTCTTCTTTCTATTTTCGGTTCCAATTTTGATAAGTGAGTAATTAACTTTTTTTCCTTCATATTTTTGTTTTTTTGTTTTTATATACCACCAGACCAGCAGATTCTGACGGTATATGACTTTTCAATCATTTTTCAAAAGAGGTTTTTAGATTGAATGTAAATATGTAATTTGTGTCTTCCGGTCACCCTAAACAGACATTGTGGGTTCGCTGGCTCGCCTGTCCAAGGTGTGTGTCCTGCGCATCACCCGCACGCACCTCTACTTCATCATCAATGAGCCCGGCACGGTGCACCGCGCGCCGGGCCTCTGGGCGGAGCTGGACCTGGGCCACTACTTCAGCGCCGTCACCATGGCCGGCGTCTCCGAGGAACACAACGAGATATTCCTGGAGTTTGAGCCGGGTAGGGTGTGAACATTGATTGCCTTAACCCCTTGAGGCCCAGAACGTAATTTCCATTTAATTTGGGTACCATTAGACGATTTTTTGTGAATATAAGCAATATTTTATAGATATACCCGTGTTGAGTATCCTTGTCCACTAACTAATTTGGTATATTCAGTTACTTTTCGTAATTTTATGGCTAACAACATACAATTTTTTATAGCAAAGGAAAGATCTGGGCGTGAAGGGGTTATTGATCTATCTTCTAAGGTGTGAACATTGATTGCCTTCATTTATCTATCTTCTAAGCCATCTGTAACTGTGTGTAACTGTGATCATAACTGTTTAACCCCTTCACGCCCAGATCTTTCCTTAGCTATAAAAAATTGTATGTTGTCGAGCCATAAAATTACAAAAAGTAACTGAATATACCAAATTAGTTAGTCGACAAGGATACTAAGCAGGTCATATCTATTAAGATATTGCTTATAGTCATTAAAATTTTCTGATGCTATGCAAATTACGATGGAAATTACGTTTTGGGCCTCAAGGGGTTAACATTTGTATGACTGCAACACTATATATCACTTCACATGGAGATATGCAACACAGACTCACCTTCGGGACTCATCGGAAACACTCTCCCTTACCAAGTGGATAAAGGGATATAATAAAGGAGAGGTAGGAAAAGTTCTTACGGCTATTAATCAGGGTAGAACAAGAAGTAACAGATTCAAGCTGATTAAAAGTGTAGATTTAAAAAAGAAATAGGGAAAAACTGGTTCACAAATAGGGTGGTAATGTTGGAATGGACTCAGTAGACAGGTGGTTAGTGCGGAGTCATTAGAGAGCTTTAAAAGGAGGCTGGATAAATTCATGGATGGGGATGAAAGGTGGATGTAGGTAGTGTTAAGTAACAGGAACTACCATGTACTTATGTTCTCTCGTCTTGCAGATAAGCTGTCGGGGACTCTCAGACATCTTCAAGTCCCAGAGTGTCAATGTCCGACTCTGAAGATCAAGCTGAGCAAGAAGCTTTCCCCGTGCCTCACCCTGGAGATGCAGATGGTAAGCTGGCCGGCCAAGCTTTGATGGTATTGTGTGGCTTATTGTATGTGTGTCTTCCTCCTTAAGCTTATCTGCCTCTTCTTCCTCACTTTCAACACTTTGTCCTTCTCACTTTCACCTATTCCACATTCTCTTCCTCCTCCTTTTCCCCATCACCTCCTTCTCCTCCTTATTGTATGTGTGTCTTCCTCTTCCTCCTTAAGCTTCTCTGCCTCTTCTTCCTTCTTCCTCACTTTCAACAATTTGTTCTTCTCGCTTTCACTTAGTCCTCCTCTCCTCCTTGCTTTCACCTCCACATCCTCATCCTCCTCCTCCTTGCCTTCACCTCCACACCCTTCTCTTCCCTCCTCCTCCTCCTCCTCCTCCTCCTCCTTGCCTTCACCTCCACATCCTCCTCCTCCTCCTTTTCACCATCACCTCAGCCTTCTTTCCCTCATCACCTCATATCATCCTCACCTCAACACACAAAACACACACCTTCACTCACTGTTGCTCGGCAGACTAATGCCTAAGAACACATTGGCAAATAATTAGATCATCCATGTAGTACTTCTAAAGATATGGCAATCAACTAAACTAAACCCTCACGCCCACCTCAACACACAAAACACACACCTTCACTCACTGTTGCTCGGCGGACTAATGCCTTAGAACACATTTGCAAATAATGATATAACCTATGCACTTCTAAAGATATGGCTGGGGGGCGGGGGGGGGGTCTTCTGTTCTTCTTACTCCTTCTTCTTATCTTCTCTCTTCTCTTTACTCTTTCTTGCGTGCGACAGGGAACACAACATCAGTCTCTTTCTCGACACACATGGACTCTCATTTCCACTGATGCAGACCTGACCACCCATAAACTAAACTACACCCTCACACCCTCCCCCCGCAGCCGTCCTTCTCAGAGCACGCCAGGACAGTGGTTCACGACGTCCCAGTCCTGCCACTCCCCCGGCGACAGTGGCAACCTCTACCAAGAACCCGAGATGCCCCAGTTCACCACCTCCATCTACCTGCCGCCCCTCAAGAAGGTCAGGCACGTGGTGGAGCGCATGAAGAACCTGGCGGCCAACCTCACACTCTCGGCCAATCGTAAGGGCACGCTCGTCCTCTCGATCACCTCGGATACTGCCAGCGTCTCCACCTACTTCAGGAAGCTTAGCATGCCGACTTGGGGTGAGACAGGAGGGTGTTGTGTATTTACCTAGTTGTAACATACAGGAAAAGAGCTATGGTCGTACTGTCCCGTCTCCAAATCTATTATCCAGCTTGCCTTTGAAGTCCTGAATACTTCTTGCATTAATCACTTTTGCATCAAGGTTGTTCCAGGCTTCTATGCTTCTATACGGGAAGCTGTATTTTTTTATGTCCCTCTTGCATGTGGTCATTTTCAATTTCTTCTCATGACCTCTTGTACTTTATCGTCCCACACAACAGATCTTCTCTATCAATTTTTTTGTGTGTGTGTGTGCGCGCATGTATTTATCTTCAGCATATTTATCTAGTTGTGATATACGGGAAATTATTTACACTCATGGGGTCCCGTCTCCATGTCTCAAATGGTCAATCATTGCTTTAAAATCATGAATACTCCTACCATTTCTTGTTTAACTCTCCAGGTGTGTAAATCTCTCTCTCTCTCTCTCTCTCTCTCTCTCTCTCTCTCTCTCTCTCTCTCTCCCTAAATACATTGTTACTGTTACGTATCTGCCATAGTTTTTTAGTTATTGAAAAAAACGTGATTTAAAAAAAAATCAAGGCATACCCCTTGCAAAATTTGCAATATATTTTGAAAAATAGATTTGCTTGAAAATTAGTTCCTAGCAGTTATCGGGCATGCTGAACACAAATATGGATTCAGTTTTCAGTTACAATGATTAGAAGTCCCTATTTCAGCCAATTCACAATACCTTTAGTTTCTCTTCATCGCACGCCTTTTGCAATTCAATTTTCCCCGATCGGTCATGCTGTTTGAACTTGTTTCCTTTACTCTCTATCTCTCTCTCTCTCATTCTCCCTCCCTCTCTCTCTCTCTACTTCTCATTCTGGCTCTCACACTCACTGTCTCTCTCTCTCTCTCTCTCTCTCTCCTCTCTCTCTCTCTCTCTGTATCACTACACCTTGCTATCTCTCTCTTTCTCATTCTCTCTCCATTCTCCCTCCCTCTCTCTCTCTACTTCTCATTCTGGCTCTCTCTCACACTCTCACTCTCTCTGCATCACCACACCTTGCTCACACCGCCCCCTCCCACCAGACATGGAGGGCGGGCCCAGCCAGGGGGACGACCAGCAGCTGTACTCGGCCACGGTGGAGATCAAGAAACTGCTCTCCTTCCTGGCAGGGGAGCAGATCGGCCCCTCCAAGGTCATCTGTAGTAAGTGCCAGGACTGTTCTTTTAATTAATCACTACCAGGTCATATTTAGTAAGTGCCAGGACGTTTTTCTTGTTCTTTTACTAATCATGACCATTTTATAAGAACATAAGAACAAAAGAAAATAAGGAAGCTACAAGAGGCTGCGAGACCTACACGTGTTAGTTCCTGTATAATCTCAATCTTAATCTCTTTCTCATAGTATTGGTTGTAAATTATTCGATTTATAGCAATCAAGCAATCATCAGTATAGCAATCATCAAGACCAAATAAATCTGGATATTAGTGAAACATACTATCCTTTACTACCCTAATTCAATATCCTACAGTTACACTTATACCACAAAGCTCCTTAATTACAGATATAGACTGGTGGCTTGACCAATAATTTTAAAGTGCCGTCGGTTTCCATAATAGACACACATGATGCTACAACTAAGTACAGGAGTTAATATGTACCTGATCCCTCCCTCTCTCTCTTCCAGACATAGTGGAAGACCGTATGATCCACATGTTCCTGCTCCACGATGATGTGACGCTCCAGTACTTCCTGCCAGCCACCAGGAGCACTTAACCATCCACCTCCAGCCTCCACTTAGCCATCCACCTCCACCTCCGGGCTCCAAAGTCTCACTCGCCCCTGATCTCACCTTTCCATGCATCATTCAGTCACCCAACGTCAGTCTTATTCATGCTTTACTCATCTCAAGCAATCTCTGATGTGTCCCTTCCATACAAGTCATTGGTCTTCATTATTCATCAGCCCCTCTACATCCATCACCATCATTGTTTACATCACCATCCCTCTGCACCCATCACCATCATTGTTTACATCACCATCATTGTTAATCACCTCCTGCACATCACACTTGGTTCATCCTCTCACATCCATCATTTTACATCACCTCCTCTGCCCCATCACCATCATTGTTTACATCACCATCCCTCTGCACCCATCACCATCACTGTTTAC
Organism: Chionoecetes opilio; assembly: GCA_016584305.1. Classification (NCBI taxonomy): domain Eukaryota; kingdom Metazoa; phylum Arthropoda; class Malacostraca; order Decapoda; family Majidae; genus Chionoecetes; species Chionoecetes opilio. The sequence continues at coordinate 14,426 of JACEEZ010009070.1, forward strand.
ATCACCATCCCTCTGCACCCATCACCATCATTGTTTACATCACCCTCCCTCTGCACCCATCACCATCATTGTTTACATCACTCGCCCACCTTCCTATTACAAGAGCAAAATGAAAAGAGAAAAAGCCTCTGGGCATCAACAGGAGACAACCTTGACTCACTGGCTGCCCCTGAAGCAAGTTGATGTCGGAGGAGAATGAAAGGTATTTTTTATCTTTCAAATTGTACATTATTAATTACCAATTTGTGAAAATTACACAATTGTCACAAACTGAGCTGCAAAAGAAAGACTGATCACTAAGTGCTTGTATTTTCCACGACGTTCTGGTTTAAGTGGAAAAGGTCTTAGTTTCTGATGCATATTATTAAGATGGATTTTTCAATGACATTCACAACAAACACAGTGTTATTACATAGCCTGCAGGAGCCTGACACCTGGCCTGCCTCCAGACACATCATAAACTCTACCATGGGGCCACAACACTTTCCTCACCACACACAACATCCCTGTGATTGGCTGTCTCCTTAGTGGTGATGTGTGCCCCCTCCACCACCACCATTCCCTTGTCCAGCCTGACGTAGAGGCATCAACATTGTCACAGTGGGAAAGGCGTCCCTGCTTCGCCACGTACACAATCTAAGAGTTCAAAGTTCTGTGGTGTTGCAATAGTTTTTATGCTCACACACACACGAGTAGCTGCGCCGCAATGAGCCACCACAGTGAGCCACAAAACATCCACTGCACGGAGTCTTTCATGAAACATTTTTCCCTTGATGTGACAATTATTGTGATTCCTGCTCACCATGTCTCCTATTTTGGTTCCCGAAGCATACGCAATGTTTGTTCCTGCACGCACCAGGAATCTCTCCACCACCTTTGTGTTTTTGGAGTGTGGGACCACAAAATAGTCCTTGTTCACTGTTTCGCCACTTTTCTCTCAGACCATGTAACAAACCTAATGAATATTTCATCCCCACAGGCAGGAGATTGACCTTCATACAGGCGTCTGTCCCCAGCTCACGTCCTGAAGTAGGCGTCAAATAACTTTGCTGTTATTTGCTTGCTTGGGGCCTTTACACTTGAAATCAATTAATCAATCGCCACCTGAAGGTGCAAAAGTAGACACAAGGTATTTTTACAGCCTTTACTTACCTCACCCAGTGAGCATTGATTGATTGATTTCAAGTGTAAAGCCACCACAACAGCCACAGCACTTGGCGTCACCTTCAGGTGGGGGGTTGGGTACAAAAGACTCCTGTATGAAAGTTCAACTCTTGGCTATGGCAATGAAGTACTGGATCAATTTGTCCTGTGCACCACTGCCCTGAGCCTTAACTCAAAACATCAACACCTCGGCTTCATGTCCCTCTACACAGTTCAAGTGGTGACACACAAAACATTTAAAAGTACAGTTTGCGAGAACATTTCATGCACGTCAAATTGTAACATTCACCAGACGGCCCTTGATGCAGCCACACCATTGCCTTTGTATCACCTTCAATGAACACACAATGGACGGAGTGCCTCGGATACTTTATGACATAATAACACAGAGAGCAGGAGGACCCGGGGATCCCAAGGCCGTGGTAACACTAAAGGCCGTGTCACACGGACACTTTTTCCGGCATCTTTTGGTATTTTGCTACCTTAAGATGCCCGTAGTGGTGGCAAAAAAATGTGCGTTTGTCACACGGCGTTTTGGCTACGAGCATCTTCTTGCACGATTCATAAGTCTTGAATTGAAGAATAGGATTGTAGTCTTCTTGCACGATCCATAATGTTAGTTTTGGTCGCAGGTCCCGGAAGATGCCAGTAGAAGATACTCGTAGCCGAAACGCCGTGTGACGAACGTGCATTTTTTTGCCACCACTACGGGCATCTTTTGGTAGCAAAATACCAAAATATGCCGGAAAATGTGACCGCGTGACCCGGCCTTAAAACAGCAGATGACTGGTGGTGCATCGCTGAAACACCACAGGGTAAACAACAACACTCAGGACAGACAGTGTGAGGAGAAACACAAGCTGGAAACACTCTATTATCTCTGTTGTATATAAGAATAAGGCAGCATGAAGGCCTGTGATTTCTGACTGATATTTAGTTCTAGTAGAAATTAGATGCAAGGGAAAAACTAGTCACAAATAAGTATTATGGAATAACTCAAAAACCAAAACTACATTCTATTTGGAAGAAAACTTTTCCTTTTTGTATTATAGCAAAATAAAAGATTCTCTCAATACTTGTGTTTTTAAGCTCTTCACCTGTTGTTTCCTTGTCAAGTGGCGTCTATAAAAAACAAAAAATGAAGAAATCCTACAGAAAACTACAGAAAAAGTGAAGTTAATTAGAAAGGAAACAAGATCATGCATAAATATCCTCCACTACGTATGTTCCTCCTCCTCCTCTGCTAGAATAAAGGAAGTAATTGAAGAGGAAACAGGATAATGAATACCTATTATCTCCACTATGTTCCTCCTCCACCTCCGCCTGTGCCTGTCCACACGTCACAGCGGTATTGGTCCATCGAGTGAGACAGTCCTCACTAACAACTTGTACCACAGTAACATTAACACCGGACAACAAGTGGGCGACAGAGATTGATGTGACACAATGACTAGAAACACTGAGAAGGGAAGAGAGCAAGGCTAAAGTCTGTTCAGATATAACTATTAAATAAATCCATGCACGCCCTTGACCACCCTGCCTGTGTCTACCAATCACATGCATCCTTCCTCAAGCAATCATTAACTGCAGAGGTCAAGAGAATTAAGCAATGCATCTGACCCAGGAATTTGACCAATGACAGGCAGCTGCAGGAAGGGGCCAGCCACTGCTCATCACATCCAGTCTCCTCTAAACCCATCCTTGGCGAGGCGGTAGCAGAGTGGTCAGCGTTTCCGAGTGGCATTCTCGGTGACCCAAGTTCGATCCCCGATGAGGACGAATATCCACTTAAGATCTTTCTGCACCGTCGAGTGGCCTAAGAACACCCACATGCTGTCCATTAACTCTACCTTCGATTGCGAGTGCATCGGACAGGGGGGCGGCATGAGCCTCTAATCACAGGAGTCATTATAATAATCCTGCCTGCGCCACCACGGGCGAGGACCAACCATCACAGCCCTCGAGTGAACCTCCAGAGCCTACCATCCCACCCCTGGAGCTCACTGCCTACACGCGCTATAGACACAAATGTAAAAAGAAAAGAAGTTATCAAAGATCAGAATGGAAAAATAGAACATCCACAGACTTAATAATATGTACAAGACCTCAGAATAGAAGGAAATATTTACCTTGAACAGACTGTAGAGCTGCAAGACAACAAGAAGTAAGGTTTGTTTATGTCTTTCCTTAGCCTTCCTGTACCATGTGACCTCTGATGTCTGGCACATTTCCCACTTTTGGGCATTAGATCAATCAATCCTTACCCTTCCTTACCTTGTACAAATGTCTGTGCCCTCACCCTCACCTGCAAGATGACACTCACACTCTCACACCACTACTATAACACACACACACACCACTACTATAACACACAGTCACACACTCACACCACTACTATAACACACAGTCACACACTCACACCACTACTATAACACACACTCACACACTCACACCACTACTATAACACACACTCACACACTCACACCACTACTATAACACACACTCACACACTACTATAACACACAGTCACACACACACCACTACTATAACACAGTCAGGCTACAGAGGCGACCCGTAGCCTAAATACCAGGTTCACACGACACCACTATAGGGCTACAGAGGGGGCGTGGCGGGGTCCAGCAGCGGGGAGGGGTGGGGGAGGCCGAGCGCAGGCCCTCCCCGAGGTCTACGTCAAGGTGGTTCTCGTCGGGGCTGGACACCTGGCGCTCCTGCCGCTCCAGCCGGATCTTGCGCATCTCATTCTCAAAGAGTGTCTCCTTCTCCACCTAAAGGGAGAGAGGTGTCACTTGCCCGGCTCATGGGTGTGTGTTTTAGCATTATATATATCTATGTAGGACTAACTCATGCCACAAATTTAAATGATGAATGCTGATACAGAATTAAAAGCATATCATCGACTGTAACCTCATAGGACATTATGGGAAAATCTGACGTTAAACTGAAATGATGATGATGATGATATGCAGGACAAACTACAGAGGTTGAGCTGAAAAACCACATATCACATCATTCAGTTATGTTCCAAGATTTAGGGTAGAGCACCATCACTCCCCCTGCTCATTGTTGTGTGTTTTAGCATCTTATATAAATACATATATATAGATCTATGCAAAACAAACTACAGAGGTTGAGCTGAAAAACCACTAAGCACAAATTCAGTCAGGGATAGAGGCACCGTCACTTTGCCCCTCTCCTGGGGTGTTTTAGCTTTATAACATATTTAATCTATGCAAACAACTACAAGGTTGAGCTGAAAAACCACTAAGCACAATATTTTAGTTGTTCCAAATCTTAGGGTAGAGGCACCGTCATTTGCGTCATTTTCACTGGCCTACATTTTAGCATTATATTTATCTATGCAAGACAAACTACAAAGGTTGAGCTAACCACTAAGCACACCATTCAGTTATGTTCCAAATTTTATGGTAATTGAGCGGCTGTTGTCCCCGACCCCTCGCCTCATTACGGCATTCATGTCAGGGACTCGTATGTCTGGTGCATCGGCCAACACGTGTTAATCACATAATGCAACAAGCGGCCAACAACAACAGCCGTGATCAGATGGTAAATTGGCCTACAATATGGAATAGAGTTGTACCTCATTTTGGAATACAGGTTGAAGTTCCCAAACTCGGCAACCTCGAGACCAGCGCTGAGCCGAGTAATGGAATTTTCCGACTTTTAGAACGTAGATATAATAAGGGGGAAAAAAGCATGAAAATCACGTTTGGGAGCCATAATACCAATAACAGACCTGCAGAAGTACACAAAATAACAGTGTACACAACTCTACAGTCACAACACCACTGAAGAATAACAACAAACAAATCAGCGGAAGAAACCAAGTGGCCTAGTGTGGCACCCAGCGGCCGACCCGGCAACTACGCACCGGGTTTTGGGTGTTCTGCCGTGTTTTGGAAAATCCGGAACCATAGCCGAGTTTTGGGTGTTGCAGAGTCTTGGGATGCCGAGTTTGGGAACTTCAACCTGTATACCGATTTAAATATTTGCCTCATTTGTTGTGTACTTATAACTCACAATGGGGTTTTTTCTCAAGACCATCCATCATAATGTATACCTTAATCAGCTCAGACACAAAGCACACCTCGTCCTGTATTAGTATGCATCAAACTCTTCACCTGGAATACCCTTTTATGGACACAAAGTACATATATACAAATCAGCAACAATAAGTTCTGTACACAATGTACAGTGATGATCAGCAGTGTAATACTATACAGCTTGGGGCAGTGCAGTGTACAGTCTTGTAAAACTATTCAGCTCATCCACTGAGAACTGTATTTTCCCACATGTTGCTCTTTGTCCATGGCACTGTAGGCTGAACACAAGACTTATGAACAAAGCTTGCACAGGCTTCACGCATCACCCCTGCTTTTTTAACCCCTTCACGCCCAGATCTTTCCTTTATTATAAAAAATTGCAGAGGTGGGCGAGAGCGATACTTAGTGCGATGCTGCAATACTATCACACCGCCAAAATAGTGTCGCAGTATCGCCTAAGACTACAAAGTAGCGGAGTAAAGCATCACAACTCAAGCAGCGCTTTAATTTCCCGCGATACTTTAAAAGACCACCTTTATATTTTAAATAAAATTTGTCAGTTTAAAAATAAATATATTACAATGTTTTAATGTGCCTAAACTGTAGTTTAAGTCAAATAGATCTTGTTTTGGCTAATACAGTGTTTTCTTAGGTAGCAAAGTATCAAAAAGCTAAATGTTTGGCATCGCCGTATCGCTGCGATATTATCACTTTAAGAAAAAAGTATTGGTAGCGGAGTATCGCAGTATTGCGTATCGTTTTAAGAAAATCCAAAAAAGTAGCGGAGTGTCGCGTATCCAACTGGCGGGGAAAAAGTATCACGGTGTCGTTATCGCACTACCAAAAAAAAGTATCGCGCCCACCTCTGGAAAATTGTCTGTTGTTAGCCATAAAAAAACAAAAAGTAACTGAATACAGTAAAAGCCTTATAACTGGGCACGATAGGGGCTCTGGCCCTTGCCGAGTTATTCAATGTGCCGAGTTATGCAATGTCCTCCTCTGATATGGGTTAAAAAAAAATAATAATAATAATAAATACAGTACTGTAAAGCATAAGAACTACACTTACCAGTGAACGGGTAGCCGCAGGCCTGTAATCCAAGGCGAGGGGAGCCTTGTTGTAACATGTAGAAGATGTTAGGGGGACTCAAGTCGCATTTTAACACTGGTATTACTTTAATCCCTTTATAATCACAACTCTGTACTGTATTGTATACAGTACTGTACCTGTACAACTTAATTTTACATCACTTGAGCACTTAATTACTGCAACACTATGCCCTGTCCATTAACTCTACCTTCAACTGCGAGTGCATGGGAGGACACAGGGGCCGGCATGAGCCTCTAATCACAGGCGTCACTACATATAAGAATCCTGCCTGCGCCACTCACGGGGCGTGAGGCAGGCTCGGCGCCCCCCAGTGTGTGACCGCTACAAGCATGGAGGTGAGGCAGGGAAGGACATAGTTACCAGTCACGGCTTGTACCTGTACCTGTAGCTTGTGGCCGCCACCACGGGGATGACTCTGGTATTGATGCTTAAACTATAAATGAAAAGTTTATAACAGAATCTGCCTTCCTGCAAAACTGTCTATAATCCAGTGTACAAGTGTGACATGCTAATTCATAACCTGCTACACCTGAACAAAGCTGTCTGTTGAAAAATTATCTATGACTTCTAAAATACACACACACTTCACTTCTGTGATCTGTGCTGCTACTAACACTTCTATCTACCTGAAAACAATCCATGTGATCCAGCCTACCTAACAAAAACCTCTGTAACTTGCCGCAATTCTTGACGCAAGTTATCAATACACCCTACAGTCATGAGTCTCTCTTAACCCAAAGTCTGAGTCTGCACATACACACACATCACTCACTGCAGACACACACCTTGAACTTGCCCATGTCTCACATCTACACACACACACACACACACACACACTCCCTAACTTTTCCATCACTCACTACATCTATGAACACTAAATATGCTTATGTGCGCCTAAAACCCTAAAGCAAAAAATGTAAAATTAAATTCTTAAAAATTTTACATAAAAAAATGTGACACAACAATATATATCTGAGGAAGAGGCCACTCCTGCCCCGAATACGAGGCAGGTGTGTCTGCATGTGTGTGTGTGTGTGTGTGTGTGTGTGTGTGTGCAAGACCCACCTTCTTCTCGCGCTTCATCTGGTTCCGCACCTCCACCGGGATGTCTGGGATGGCCATGGCCACGGCCCCCGTCAGCAGGAACACCACATGCTGCCGGGCACAACACATCATCATCAAGCTTATCAACACAACCACCACCACCACAACCTTCATTCTCACCTCCCAAGCCTGGCACACTTACTAACCAAACCCAAAAGGTGTTGAACAGCTTACTGGACTATTGGACTGGCATAACAGACAATAAAACTATGTATGAAGTAAAGTCTCAGCCTGCTTTTTATATTCCTTTCACCACAATTCTTACTTTTACCTACCTAGTTAAGAAGCAGTTAAGAATAGTTTGATATAATTTGAATTTTGTGCCATTGACAATTAATCCATTTCAGAACACAAAATCATTTCAGAACACATTAAGCCATTCCAGAACACACTGAACCCTTGTGTGGGTTTCCTCACCTCAAAGATCAGGATGAAGGCGAGGCGGGCGGTGAACACGTGCCAGAACTGTTGGTTGATGTCGTAGCGGTTCTCGTCGTCGGGGCCGTTGCGGTAGGCCCGGTAGTGGCACAGCGAAGGCCACCCCACACGGTTCTCTGGCCCCATGTTCTCCTGGTACTCCGTGGTGTTGAAGACTGGGGGTAGGAGACAATTTTTTTTTTTTTTTTTTTTTAGGTAGGAGACAATTGGTTTCTTTTGTTTTTTTAGGTAGGAGACAATTGGTTTTTTTTTCTTTTAGGTAGGAGACAATTGGGTTTTTTTTTCTTTTAGGTAGGAGACAATTGGTTTTTTTTCTTTTAGGTAGGAGACAATTGGGGTTTTTTTCTTTTAGGTAGGAGACAATTTTTTTTTTTTTTTTTAGGTAGGAGACAATTGTTTTTTTTTCTTTTAGGTAGGAGACAATTGGGGTTTTTTTTCTTTTAGGTAGGAGACAATTGTTTTTTTTTTCTTTTAGGTAGGAGACAATTGTTTTTTTTTCTTTTAGGTAGGAGACAATTGGGTTTTTTTTTCTTTTAGGTAGGAGACAATTGTTTTTTTCTTTTAGGTAGGAGACAATTGGGTTTTTTTTTTCTTTTAGGTAGGAGACAATTGGTTTTTTTTCTTTTAGGTAGGAGACAATTGGTGTTTTTTTTTTCTTTTAGGTAGGAGACAATTGGAGTTTTTTTTTCTTTTAGGTAGGAGACAATTGTTTTTTTTTCTTTTAGGTAGGAGACAATTGGGTTTTTTTTCTTTTAGGTAGGAGACAATTGGTTTTTTTTTCTTTTAGGTAGGAGACAATTGTTTTTTTTTCTTTTAGGTAGGAGACAATTGGTTTTTTTTCTTTTAGGTAGGAGACAATTGGTTTTTTTTCTTTTAGGTAGGAGACAATTGGTTTTTTTTCTTTTAGGTAGGAGACAATTGTTTTTTTTTCTTTTAGGTAGGAGACAATTGGTTTTTTTTCTTTTAGGTAGGAGACAATTGGTTTTTTTTCTTTTAGGTAGGAGACAATTGGTTTTTTTTCTTTTAGGTAGGAGACAATTGGTTTTTTTTCTTTTAGGTAGGAGACAATTGGTTTTTTTTCTTTTAGGTAGGAGACAATTGGTATTTTTTTCTTTTAGGTAGGAGACAATTGTTTTTTTTTTCTTTTAGGTAGGAGACAATTGGTTTTTTTTCTTTTAGGTAGGAGACAATTGGTTTTTTTTCTTTTAGGTAGGAGACAATTGTTTTTTTTTCTTTTAGGTAGGAGACAATTGGTTTTTTTTCTTTTAGGTAGGAGACAATTGTTTTTATTTTTTTATTTAAGGTAGGAGACAATTGTTTTTATTTTTTTATTTTAGGTAGGAGACAGATTATTATTTATTTTTATTTTTTAGGTAGGAGACAATTGTTTTGTTTTTTCTTCTATAGGTAGGAGACAATTGGGTTTTTTTTGTTTTTTTTAGGTAGGAGACAGATTTTGGTATTTTTGGTTTTTTAGGTAGGAGAAAATTGTTGTTGTTGTTTTTTTAGGTAGGAGACAATTGGTTTTTTTGTTTTTTTTTAGGTAGGAGACAGATTTTTTTTTTTTTTTAGGTAAGAGACATTTTTTTTTTTGTTTTTTAGGTGAGGCAAATTATTATTTTTTTTTTTTTTTTTTTTTTTTGCGTTGAAGCCTATAGCGACGGTAGGCTATTATTTTATTATTCCTGTAGGCTTTTTTTCTTTTCTTTCTCCTTGTGGTGATGAGGAAACAGAACAGATGAGTAAATTGAATGGGTTTAACATGGTGATGGGTGTGGCTGAGGAAAACTGACCATGAGAAGGGTCAGGAAAATTACTACAGACATGAACTAGGTAAATACTCACACACACACACACACACACACACACACATACACACACACACAGGCACACACACACACACACACACATGACTCCTTCCATTCCTAACAGGTATAACAGGTAACAGGTAACTTTACACACACACTAAAAAAAAAATATATAAAAAAAAAAAAAATACACCCACACACACACACACACACACACACATACACACACACCCCCACACACACCCCCACACACCTGAGAGAGTGTTCTTGATGTAGCCCACCAGGTTGTTGTTGGGGGAGTAGCCGTACATGTACACCAGGCGGGGGATGAAGTCACTGGTGTAAGAGATCACCACAGCCTGCAAACACACACACACACACACACATACACACACACACACACACACACACACACACACACACTTAATGCATACATAAACTCACTAATGTAAACACACCATAATACACAGGACATGAAGTATAATGAATCACTTGTTTCATAATACTTCCCAGGTATTTAGATTTTTAAAGAATATCTGTAAGTGTTTGTTAGGTGTAGTAACCCTTACAAAATTGGCAATATTTTTTTTTAAATAGATGTGCTTGAAAATTAGTTCCTAGCAGTTATCGGGCATGCTGAACACGAATCTGGAGTCAGTTTTCAGTTACAATGATTAAAAGTCCCTATTTCAGCCAATTCACAATGACATGATACTTCCAGATATTCCTTAAAAATCACAAATTTGACAAAACTTACTACAAGACATAACAATATGATAGGCATTGCTAGATTAATCATTACTTCAATTCAACGATCAGTATTAGTATTTTCAGTACTAGTAATATTATTATTAATCCCTATTTGAGCCACCCATGTGATTGTCAAAGTACTTATAAAAACCTAGGAATACTATAGCAATCCTGTGGGACTTTCAATGCCCTCCCATGACTCCTGTAGGATGCGTGAAGGAGCGAAGGGGCCTGTGAAGGACTCTGAAGGATTGTGTACAAAGCGAAGGATACTTAAAAAAAAATAGTTCTTCCTCCTCCTCCCATTTCCTCTCCTCTCTTTCTGCTCCTTCCTCCTCCTCCCTACCTTGTCCCACGTCCTTCCTTCTCCTCCCCCTCTACCCTCCTTCCTCCTCCTCGTCCCTCCTTCCCCTCCCCCCCTTCCTCCTCCTCTCCCCTTCTTCCTCCTCTACAATATCCTCTTCCTCCTCTATGTAAGTAAGGTTGTTGGAGCCTCACACTTTTGGTTCTTTCATGACTGTATGCTGGACACCACAACACCACCACATATGCTGGACACCACAACACCACCACATATGCTGGACACCACAACACCACCACATATGCTGGACACCACAACACCACCACATATGCTGGACACCACAAACCACCACATATGCTGGACACCACAACACCACCACTATGCTGGACACCACAACACCACCACATATGCTGGACACCACAACACCACCACATATGCTGGACACCACAACACCACCACATATGCTGGACACCACAACACCACCACATATGCTGGACACCACAACACCACCACATATGCTGGACACCACAACACCACCACATATGCTGGACACCATAACACCACCACATATGCTGGACACCACAACACCACTACATATGCTGGACACCACAACACCACCACATGTACTCCTCCACACTTACATGGGTCAAGACAGACAAGTAGATGATGCCCTTTTAATGAACCCCTTCACGCCATGATTTTTCCATTAATATATAAAATTGTCTGTTGTTAGCCATAAGATTACGAAAAGTAGCTTAAATATACCAAATTAGCTAGTGGACGAGGATACTAAATAGGTTATATCTACAAAATATTGCTTATAGTCACTAAACATCGTCTTATGGTACCCAAAATACAATGGAAATTACGTTCTGGGTCTCAAGGGGTTACAACTCTTTTAATTACAACCCTTTCTTTTCCTCAACACTGATTATTATTATTATTATTATTATTATTATTATTATCATTACTTACATTGGTGAAGACGGAGAAGTAGGTGAAAAAAAGAAGAAAAAAAGAAGAAGAGAAGAAGAAGAAGAAGAAAAAAGGAGGAGGTCCGAATAATGTCGAAGTCCGGATAATGAGGGTCCGAATACGAGAGGTTTTACTGTACTTACATTGGTGAAGACGGACAAGTAGGTGATGCCCTTGAGGATGCTGAACCAGATGCCGATGTCCTGTATGCGCTCGGCCCGGGGACGCCGACACTTGCTGAGGTACTTGTAGGCGTCCAGGCGGATCTCCACGATGTTGTTGAGCAGCGCAAAGATGGGGCGAGGGGGAACGCCGCCACAAAGATGGTGACGAACCCGTACTGGATCACTGCAGGGAGGCAAGAGACATTACACACACACACACACACACACACACACACACACACACACACACACACACACACACACACACACACACACACACACACACACACACAAACACACACACACACACACCACACACATAAAAGAAGGATATAAGGAAGATTGAGAGAATACAAAGAGCAGCCACAAAAATTACTCCAAGCCTGAGAGATTTACCATATGAATAAAACTCCCAACACTTGAGAAAAGAAGAGAAAGGGGAGATTTTATAGCAGTGTATAGAGCATCAATGGGTCTGGAAAAAATTGATAGAGAAGATCTGTTTGTGTGGGACGACAGAAGTACAAGAGGTCATGAGAAGAAATTGAAAAGGACAACATGCAAGAGGGATATAAAAAAATACAGCTTCCCGTATAGAAGCATAGAAGCCTGGAACAACCTTGATGCAAAAGTGATTAATGCAAGAAGTATTCAGGACTTCAAAGGCAAGCTGGATAATAGTAGATTTGGAGACGGGACAGTACGAGCATAACTCTTTTCCTGTATGTTACAACTAGGTGAATACAACTAGGTAAATACACACACACACACACACACACACTAAAATCACACTCCCTAAATACCCAAAAAACCTAAAAGATCTACTAATCCAAAAAATAGAAACTGACCAAAACAGATCACAAAGTACATATATTTCACCACATTCAAAGTAATTTCAGCCAAAGCAATATTCAAACAAAGCAATATTCAAAGCATTATAGGGACAGGTAGGACAGGAGGAATGCAGAGGAAATAGGGGAGAGCGGGGCAGGTTGCATCGAGGGTAGGTTGCATCATTGCCTCTAACTCGCATGGTATCACACTTAGTACATCGTCTTACTACTACTACTACTACTACTACTACTACTATAAACTACTACTACTACTACTACTACTACTACTACTACTACTACTACTACTACTACTACTATAAACTACTACTACTACTACTACTACTACTACTACTACTACTACTACTATAAACTACTACTACTACAACTACAACAATAATAATAATAAAAAAAATGAATGCGAGTGAGAGGCAATGATGCAACAACCTGCCCTCGATGCAACCTGCCCCGCCCTCCCCTACCATCTAAAACAAGAACAACGCAATAAGTCACAAGTACAAATAGCAGTCTAGATATTTTTTGGTTATAATAGTAATGAATTGCTTTCCCCAATAGAGGTAATGATGCTTGGCAGGGTGAGGGGAAGCCACTCACCCATCTCGAGGTATTCGTTGAAGAGGGAGAGGCGCGTGTAGGGTTCCAGGTCAAAGTCTTGTTCCCATCGCGTGTACGCCTCACTCAGCTGGTTGTTGTGGCCCTTCCTCTTGTTCCACCACACCTTCATGATCCTGCACCACACACACCACATTAAGGCACACACACACACCACATCAACACACATACACACACACACACACACACACACACACACACACACCACATCAACACAACACACACACACACACACCACATCAACACACACACACACACACTTGTGTGTGTGTGACAGAATAGGGATGAGAATGAGTAGAAAGTCTTGTGCAGCGAGGCCGCTGGAGGGGGGGAGGCATGCAGTTAGCAAGTTCAGAAGAGCAGCCAGCATGAAAATAACGGTAGAAGAGAGCAAGAGAAGCAACATTGCGGCGGTGATTTAAAGATTGAAGACAGTCAGTCAGAGGAGGGGAGTTAATGAGACGAAAAGCTTTTGACTCAACCCTGTTTAGGAGAGCTGTATGAGTGGATCCTCCCCAAACATGTGAGACATACTCCATACATGGGCGGATAAGGCCCCTGTAGAGAGCAAGCAATTGGGAGGGAGAAAAAAAAGGACGCAGATGCCACAGGATACCTAACTTCTTCTGTCTTTTAATTGCCTTCTCTTTCTTGCTGTCTGGGTCTTTAGTGAGTTGTCTTCTCTTCTTCTGTCTATTAATTTCCTTCTCTTTCTTGCTGTCTGGGTCTTTAGTGAGTTGTCTTCTCTTCTTCTGTCTATTAATTTCCTTCTCTTTCTTGCTGTCTGGGTCTTTAGTGAGTTGTCTTCTCTTCTTCTGTCTATTAATTGCCTTCTCTTTCTTGCTGTCTGGGTCTTTAGGGAGTTGTCTTCTCTTCTTCTGTCTATTAATTGCCTTCTCTTTCTTGCTGTCTGGGTCTTTAGGGAGTTGTCTTCTCTTATTCTGTCTTTTAATTGCTTTCTCTTTTTTAGCCCGAAAGAACCCGAGAAAAAAGAAAAACCCGTGCCAACTCACGGCAAGATAATCTCTATGACGTTGTTGAAGATCTGTTTGCCGATCATGATGATGGCCAGCTGCACGAAGAGCTCAAAGAGGCAGCCGGCAGGGTCGCACATGTCGTAACGCAGCTTCATCAGGATATTGCTGCGCGCTTGCTCGTCCCCCGGGTGGTAGAAGAACCGGCCCTGCGATAGGTCAGGTCAAGATGGGTTAAGGTGGGTCACAGAGGCGAGGTCACTCATTTGTTAGGTCAAAATGGGTTATTATGGGTCACAGAGAGGCCAGGTCACTCATGTTAGGTCAAGATGGGTTATTATGGGTCACAGAGAGGCCAGGTCACTCATATGTTAGGTCACACACAGGTCAAGTCACATATAGGGCATTGTATTGTAGGTCACAGAGAGGCGAGGTCATTCATATGTCAGGTCACACTCAGGTCAAGTCACATATCACGTATTGTATTGTAGGTCACAGAGGCCAGGTTACATATGTCAGGTCACACACAGGTCAAGTCACATATCGGGTATTGTATTGTAGGTCAGAGGCCAGGTCACTCATATGTCAGGTCACACACAGGTCAAGTCACATATAGGGTATTGTATTGTAGGTCACAGAGAGGCCAGGTTACTCATATGTCAGGTCACACACAGGTCAAGTCACATATCGGGTATTGTATTGTAGGTCACAGAGAGGTCAGGTTACTCATATGTCAGGTCACACACAGGTCAAGTCACATATAGGGTATTGTATTGTAGGTCACAGAGAGGTCAGGTTACTCATATGTCAGGTCACACACAGGTCAAGTCACATATAGGGTATTGTATTGTAGGTCAGAGGCCAGGTCACTCATATGTCAGGTCACACACAGGTCAAGTCACATATAGGGTATTGTATTGTAGGTCACAGAGAGGCCAGGTCACTCATATGTCAGGTCACACACAGGTCAAGTCACATATAGGGTATTGTATTGTAGGTCACAGAGAGGCCAGGTCACTCATATGTCAGGTCACACACAGATCAAGTCACATATAGGGTATTGTATTGTAGGTCACAGAGAGGCCAGGTCACTCATATGTCAGGTCACACACAGATCAAGTCACATATAGGGTATTGTATTTTATCCATCTATCTATATTTCTTATCACCTACTGTCCATAACACTATAGTCGCCACACTGCACTAATGTCGCCAGGTGCCATATATTACAAATTTCACCACTAAAACATCACTACAGACTTGTATGTGCCACGGAAGAGGCATGGAGACTAGTTTATATATTTTGTACATGTCTTATGCAAGTCTGTAGCTAGTGATGCTAAAATGTGTAATATATGGTGCCTAGCAATATGAGTGCAGTGGCGACTATAGTGTTATGGAGGGTAGTGCAATGCTGAGGTATATTATATTGTAGGTCACAGAGGCCAGGTCACTCATATGTCAGGTCACACACAGGTCAAGTCACATATAGGGTATTGTATTGTAGGTCACAGAGGCCAGGTCACTCATATGTCAGACCTGTCATACACAATTGATCTACCAAAAGTATGCAATATCTCTCTCTCTCTCTCTCTCTCTCTCTCTCTCTCTCTCTCTCTCTCTCTCTCTCTCTCTCTCTCTCTCTCTCTCTCTCTCTCTGCCTCACCTTAAAGAAAGCAATGTAGATGAGGGAGGAGTAGTAGTTGATGAACTGGAACAGGAACATCTTGAGGGTGAAGGAATCCTCGTACTCAGTCTCCGTCCTCGGCACCTCCAGGTTGGTCAGCCACACCACAACCTTCTCGTAAAACTGTAAACACGCGACACAAGGAAACATGAACACCTGAGATACGACAGACGATACATAACAACCTAAACTTACAACACACACATATCAGGCGCCTAGAATTGAAACGGCACAAGCGCCACTTTTAAAAAACTGAGAAAAATGTAAACAAGCCCCATTACAATATGTTCATTTGTTGCTGATTTACTTTGAAAACACTTTAGGTGCATTTTTTTCATTGATAAAAAGTGGCGCTTGTGCCGTTTCATATCTAGATTTTCTTAGATTAAACTTTAAGCGCGTTTTTCTCCGTGTTTTAAAAGTGGCGCTTGTGCCGTTTCAATTCTAGATTTTCTTAGATTAAACTTTAAGCGCGTTTTTCTCCGTGTTTTAAAAGTGGCGCTTGTGCCGTTTCAATTCTAGGCGCCTGATATGTTAACACTATAACAGCTTTACAGAACCCAATGTTAGCCGTTCATCAGACAAAAAAACAGACAAGATAGGCAAGAAAAACAATCAATGCACATTAGCAAAACTACACCAAAAAATAAAATATAAATGCAAGCTACTAAAAAAAAAAAATACATGTCTATATAAAAAAAAATCAAAGCCTACCCCTTGCAAAATTAGCAATATTTTTTGAAAAATTGATTTGCTTGAAAATTAGTTCCTAGCAGTTATCAGGCATGCTGAACACGAATCTGGAGTCAGTTTTCAGTTACAATGATTAGAAGTCCCTATTTCAGCCAATTCACAATGACATGATACTTCCAGATAGTCCTTAAAAATCACAAATTAGACAAAACTTACTACAAGACATAACAATATGATAGGCATTGCTAGATTAATCATTACTTCAATACAACGATCATTATTAGTATTTTTAGTATTAGTAATCCCTATTTGAGCCACCCATGCAATTGTCAAAGTACTTACAAAAAATATTTATATAATAATACATACAGTAAAACCCTTATAACTCGGCACTGTATAACTCGGAATTTGACATAACTCGGCAAGGCAAAGACAGGGTTGTTGTTGTTTTTTTTTTTTTTTTTTTTTTTTTTTTTTTTTTTTTTTTTTTTCATCTATGCCTATAGCGCGTGTAGGCAGTGAGCTCCAGGGGTGGGATGGTAGGCCCTGGAGGCTCACTCGAGGGCTGTGATGGTTGGCCCTCGCCAGTGGTGGCGCAGGCAGGATTCTTATAGTGACACCTGTAATTAGAGGCTCATGCCGCCCCCCTGTGTCCTCCCATGCACTCGCAGTCGAAGGTAGAGTTAATGGACAGGGCATGTGGGTGTTCTTAGGCCACTCGACGGTGCAGAAAGATTTCAAGTGGATTTATGGGTCTCACTCGGGATCGAACTCGGGTTTTCGAGAACGCCACTCGGTGACGCTAACCACTCTGCTACCGCCTCCCCTAGATTGCATCGCTTGGTTTTCACTCGGTATATCATGCCCTCACAACCTCTTGTGTGAACATGTAAACAGAAAGTCGGCAAAAAATAATGTATCGGCATATTGCTGTTATAACTGCATCTCTTTGCTTACACTCGGCAAAGCCTTAATCGCATAAAGTAGTGTTTTTGTCCTTTTGACCTTTCCTGCAGGATCAGGCTCTTCAATTTCATTGAAGTCTCCCTTCCTGCTGGAGACACCCTTGCGTGATGGAGCTGACATCTTGAAATACAGTACTGTATGATGTAATCCCAAAACACGTAAAATAGGTGGCAAAGTAAAGCAAAGGTCAGGAACCAGCGCGTAGGCTGTCAGCTGCTGAGCCGTGTTTATGTCGTCCAAGCACCGTCTTGGATACGAATTCCGTTTTTTGTCGAAATTAAAAAAGGATTGGTTTCTGCTTAAAAAACACAAGAAGCTTGGTAGGAGCCGAAATAATAATCAATGCAAAACATTGCAAACAATATCACAAAGTAGTATAACACACATTTCAGCAAGTGTTATTGGATTGGGATTCGTAATCCAAGACGGTGCTTGGACGACAAAAACACGGCTCAGCCTACGCGCTGGTACCCGACCTTTGCTTTACTTTGCCACCTATTTTACGTGTTTTGGGATTACATCATACAGTACTGTATATCAAGATGTCAGCTCCATCACGCAAGGGTGTCTCCAGCAGGAAGGGAATGGAATTGAAGAGCCTGAGCCTGCAGGAAAAGGTGAAAGTGCTGGCAAGGATGAATGCAGGTGCGTCCATGCGTGCTATTTGTGCTGAGTTTGATATCAAATCCAGCACATTCTACCCGTTCACTGGTAAGTGTAGTTTTTATGCTTTGACAGTAATTTTTTTTTTTTTTTTTTTTTTTTTTTTTTTTTTTTTTTTTTACCCATATCAGAGGAGGACATTGCATAACTCGGCACATTGAATAACTCGGCAAGGGCCAGAGCCCCTATCGTGCCGAGTTATAAGGGTTTTACTGTATATAATAAATCATAAATCATAAAAAACATAAAAATAAACCGTACACACACACATTCACATCCAAAACAGGACCAAACAAGCAGCAGACAAAGGTGAAACAGTAAACAATGCAATAACCTTAGTGCAGTGCTGGTGCTTGGACACTTGGACAGAGCTTATCGTCGGGACTCACAAAGTTGAAGATAATAATAATGACGAGGTTAAGACTTGCGGCGGTGATGGAGGTGACCAGCTTGGCGTTGCGGCGGAACAGTGGCGACTCGGTCTGGTACATGGCGACGGCGACGGCCATGCGATACATTATGACGCTCACCACGGCCGTCATCACCACGAAGAGCTGTGAGTGAGGGTGAGAACATAACATAAGAAAATAAGGAAGCTACAAGAGGGCGAGGGTGTTCTTATGGTGCCTTATTGAATTATCATCATCACTGTATTACTCTCACCACCAGTACTACATCACCACCAGGAGCTGTGGGTGTGAAGGTGGAATGGAGGATGTGGATGGACGTGGAGAAGAAATTACTGGAATGGAGAGTGGTGAGGCAATGACATAAAAATCAAATTTACGATTATACAGACAGAGGAAGACGGTGATGTGATGGGCCAAACTGACAACTTATATGACAACAGACCTGACTCAATAACCCTTTTACAAGCCAGAACTAACAGCCTGACTCAATAACCCTTTTACAAGCCAGAACTAACAGCCTGACTCAATAACCCTTTTACAAGCCAGAACTAACAGCCTGACTCAATAACCCTTTTACAAGCCAGAACTAACAGCCTGACTCAATTCCCCTTTTACAAGCCAGAACTAACAGCCTGACTCAATTCCCCTTTTACAAGCCAGAACTAACAGCCTGACTCAATTCCCCTTTTACAAGCCAGAAGTAACAGCCTGACTCAATTCCCCTTTTACAAGCCAGAACTAACAGCCTGACTCAATAACCCTTTTACAAGCCAGAACTAACAGCCTGACTCAATAACCCTTTTACAAGCCAGAACTAACAGCGACCAATTCCCCTTTTACAAGCCAGAACTACAGCCTGACTCAATTCCCCTTTTACAAGCCAGAAACTAACAGCCTGACTCAATTCCCTTTTACAAGCCAGAACTAACAGCCTGACTCAATAACCCTTTACAAGCCAGAACTAACAGCCTGACTCAATTCCCTTTTACAAGCCAGAACTAACAGCCTGACTCAATTCCCCTTTTACAAGCCAGAACTAACAGCCTGACTCAATAACCCTTTTACAAGCCAGAACTAACAGCCTGACTCAATAACCCTTTACAAGCCAGAACTAACAGCCTGACTCAATAACCCTTTTACAAGCCAGAACTAACAGCCTGACTCAATAACCCTTTTACAAGCCAGAACTAACAGCCTGACTCAATAACCCTTTTACAAGCCAGAACTAACAGCCTGACTCAATAACCCTTTTACAAGCCAGAACTAACAGCCTGACTCAATAACCCTTTTACAAGCCAGAACTAACAGCCTGACTCAATAACCCTTTTACAAGCCAGAACTAACAGCCTGACTCAATAACCCTTTTACAAGCCAGAACTAACAGCCTGACTCAATAACCCTTTTACAAGCCAGAACTAACAGCCTGACTCAATAACCCTTTTACAAGCCAGAACTAACAGCCTGACTCAATAACCCTTTTACAAGCCAGAACTAACAACCTGCCTCAATAACCCTTTTACAAGCCAGAACTAACAGCCTGCCTCAATAACCCTTTTACAAGCCAGAACTAACAGCCTGCCTCAATAACCCTTTTACAAGCCAGAACTAACAGCCTGACTCAATAACCCTTTTACAAGCCAGAACTAACAGCCTGACTCAATAACCCTTTTACAAGCCAGAACTAACAGCCTGACTCAATAACCCTTTTACAAGCCAGAACTAACAGCCTGACTCAATAACCCTTTTACAAGCCAGAACTAACAGCCTGACTCAATAACCCTTTTACAAGCCAGAACTAACAGCCTGACTCAATTCCCCTTTT
>JACEEZ010009070.1:40000-60000 GCA_016584305.1 Chionoecetes opilio
CACATTGCGAGCTCACGTCTCTACCAACCTTGCCACCCTGATGGGCTAAAGATAAGGTGAAGAAGAGATGAGAGAGAACGTAAAGAGTTCAAATAAAATAAAAACACAACAAAACCCATCCTACCTGGGCTGGTTGAAGTCTGAGAACATGATAAAAAGGCCACAGATGAAGGTGAAGGTCCCCAGCACGGCGGCGGGTATGAGCATCTCGGTGTAGAAGCCCAGCCAGGCGAAGTAGAGCGCCATCTTGTCCCCGAAGTAGCGGCGCACCACATGCAGCGGCTGCTTCTTGTACCACTTGGTGTAGTGCGCCCACTCCAGGTACAGCAGCTGCAGGGGTGGTCAGGGTGTGGGTCAGAGTGGGTTAGGGAAGGAGAGTGTGGGTTACAGAAGGAGTGTGTGGGTCAGGGAAGGAGAGTGTGGGTTAGAGTGTGGGTCAGAGAGTGGGTCAGGGGAGGAGAGTGTGGGTTACAGAAGGAGAGTGTGGGTCAAGGAAGGGGAGTGTGGGTCAGGGGAGGAGAGTGTGGGTTAGAGTGTGGGTCAGAGAGTGGGTCAGGGGAGGAGAGTGTGGGTTACAGAAGGAGAGTGTGGGTTAGAGTGTGGGTCAAGGAAGGGGAGTGTGGGTCAGAGAGTGGGTCAGGAGAGGAGAGTGTGGGTTAGAGTGTGGGTCAGAGAGTGGGTCAGGGGAGGAGAGTGTGGGTTACAGAAGGAGAGTGTGGGTAGTGTGTGGGTCAAGGAAGGGAGTGTGGTCAGAGAGTGGGTCAGGGGAGGATAGTGTGGGTTACAGAAGGAGAGTGTGGGTTAGTGTGTGGGTCAAGGAAGGGAGTTGTGGGTCAGAGAGTGGGTCAGGGGAGGAGAGTGTGGGTTAGAGTGTGGGTCAGAGAGTGGGTCAGGGGAGGATAGTGTGGGTTACAGAAGGAGAGTGTGGGTTAGTGTGTGGGTCAAGGAAGGGGAGTGTGGGCAGAGAGTGGGTCAGGGGAGGAGAGTGGGGTTAAAGTGTGGGTCAGAGAGTGGGTCAGGGGAGGAGAGTGTGGGTTACAGAAGGAGAGTGTGGGTCAAGGAAGGGGAGTGTGGGTCAGAGAGTGGGTCAGGGGAGGAGAGTGTGGGTTAAAGTGTGGGTCAGAGAGTGGGTCAGGGGAGGAGAGTGTGGGTTACAGAAGGAGAGTGTGGGTTAGAGTGTGGGTCAAGGAAGGGGAGTGTGGGTCAAGGAAGGAGAGTACACAACACAACAACATAAGAAAATAAGGAAGCTATAAGAGGCACAAGTACGGGATATTTGGCGAGAAAAAAAAATAATCCTTTTTACATCATTGGGAAGATAGTTCAGGGTAAGGAAAGAAATATAAGACCAAGAATAGCACGCTCAAAGGTCCTTCCCCCATAAAAACAATATATATATAGTAAAAGTTTTCTAGATGAGTTGGCTAATTTAGTTCAGAGGGAGTCTCTCTCTCTCTCTCTCTCTCTCTCTCTCTCTCTCTCTCTCTCTCTCTCTCTCTCTCTCTCTCTCTCTCTCTCTCTCTCTCTCACCCTCCTGTCGCAGGGGTTGCCGTCGGGGCCGTCCTTGTCATAGCGGCCGTCGTGGAGGGGGAAAGCGGCCACGTAGGCATCGCTGGAGAGGAGGCGCGTAATACCTATGCCTGGAGAGGGAGGAGAGGGGCCTGAGTGGGGTGGGAGGTGGTAGAGAGGAGTGGGAGGTGGTAGAGAGGGGTGGGAGGTGGTAGAGTGGGGTGAGAGGTGGTAGGGAGGATTAAAAAGGTAGAAAATAGTATTAGTAGTAGTAATAATAATAGTAGTAGTAGTAGTGGTAGTAGTAGTAGTAGTAGTAGTGGTAGTAGTGAGTGGGTGATAGTGATAAAGTGAGTGAGTGTGAGTGAGTGAGTGAGTGAGTGAGTGAGTGTGAGTGAGTGAGTGAGTGAGTGAGTGAGTGAGTGAGTGAGTGAGTGAGTGAGTGAGTGGATGATGAGTAGTGATGATGAGTAGTGATAATTAGTAGATAATGAGTGGGTGGATGAGTGAGTGAGTGCAAGTGTGAGCGTTTTTTTTTTTCTCTCTCTCTCTTACCCAGTTCTGCATTTGAGTAGCGGACTCGAAGCAGGATTTCCCAGGCTATCTGACTCCGTTGTGCGGGGGAGAAGAATGTTTCCCTGTCCTTGATGATGAACCTGTAGGCACAACACCATCACCATCAACACCACTACATCAACACCACTATCACCATCATTACCACCATCACAACCATCATTACCACTTTCACCATCATCAACACCACTACCACCATCATTACCACTATCACCATCATCAACACCACTACCACCATCAACACCACAATCACCATCATCAACACCACTACCACCATCATCACCACTATCACCATCAACACCACTACCACCATCAACACCACAATCACCATCAACACCACTATCACCATCAACACCACTACCACAATCATCAACACCACTACCACCATCATCAACACCACTACCACCATCATCAACACCACTACCACAAGCATCATTACCACTTTCACCATCATCATCAACACCACTACCACCATCATCAACACCACTACCACTTTCACCATCATCAACACCACTACCACCATCATCACCACTACCACCATCAACACCACTACCACCATCAACACCACTACCACCATCATGTCATCATCATTACTTTCATCATCATCACTTTCACCATCATCACTATCATCATATTTTTCACCATCAATTTAATCACTATACAGTAAACCCTCTCTAAATTGACCCCGTATAATTCAAACTTCAGATAATTCGACCTGTTTCATGCCAGTTCAAATTTTTCAATAACTTTCCGTAATTCGAGCAAGTTTGAATTATCCTTAGCCTTACTAGTGGGAGTCCGACCTCTCCCATGTGGTGCGTGCCAAGGCTATCTGGGACTATCTATCATCACTTTTAAAGGAATAAGTTTTGTCTAATTTGTGATTTTTAAGGAATATCATGAAGTATGTCATTGTGAATTGGCTGAAATAGGGACTTCTAATTATTGTAACTGAAAACTGATTCCAGATTCGTGTTCAGCATGCCCGAAAACTGTTAGGAACAAATTTGCAAGCTAATCTATACGTATTTGAAAATATATTGCAAAATTTGAAATATTTTTTGGAAAATAGATTTGCTTGAAAATTAGTTCCTAGCAGTTTTCGGGCATGCTGAACACGAATCTGGAATCAGTTTTCAGTTACAATGATTAGAAGTCCCTATTTCAGCCAATTCACAATGACATGATACTTCCAGATATTCCTTAAAAATCACAAATTAGACAAAACTTATTCCTTTAAAAGTGAAATGGTTTGGCAATAACAGAACTCTTGCAATATATAGAAAAGGTGAGAGAGAGAGAGAGAGAGAGAGAGAGAGAGAGAGAGAGAGAGAGAGAGAGAGAGAGAGAGAGAGAGAGAGAGAGAGAGAGAGAGAGAGAGAGAGAGAGAGAGAGAGAGAGAGAGAGAGAGAGAGAAAAAAAAAATATATAATTCAATCTGTGTGTGTGTGTGTAGGGGGGTATATGCTAACTTAGGAGTATGATAGAAGCATTACAAGGTAAAAAATATGTGTGGGTGTATAATCTAATGTTTAAGTAGTAAGAAATTGATGGTTTATGAGTTCTTATGTGTATATGTTCTATCGTAATCTGTATTGTTATTATTATTATCATGTGGTATTATAAGTGTGTGTACTTATAATTATAGTATAAATACGATGGTTTTGGTGAGTACAAGTAATACAATTGTGTTTTTTGGCATGTGTGAGTGACTTATTATTGTGTGGAGGGGCTGGAGGTAACCATCGGATAATTCAGACTTTTGGCTAATTCGACCCAGATCTCCCCCTAATTAGTTCGAATTAGAGAGGGTTTACTGTAACACAATCACCACATACCATCACCATACCATACCATCACCCTAACACAATCACCATTAGTCACTATCAGTCATCACTATCACTGCCATCACTATCATCACTATCATCACACACCATCACTGTCATCACTATCATCACACACCATCACTATCATCACACACCATCACTGTCATCACTATCATCACACACCATCACTATCATCACACACCATCACTATCATCACTATCATCACACACCATCACTATCATCACACACCATCACTATCATCACTATCATCACACACCATCACTATCATCACACACCATCACTATCATCACTATCATCACACACCATCACTGTCATCACTATCATCACACACCATCACTATCATCACTATCATCACACACCATCACTGTCATCACTATCATCACACACCATCACTATCATCACACACCATCACTATCATCACTATCATCACACACCATCACTGCCATCACTATCATCACACACCATCACTGCCATCACTATCATCACACACCATCACTGCCATCACTATCATCACACACCATCACTGCCATCACTATCATCACACACCATCACTATCATCACTATCATCACACACCATCACTATCATCACACACCATCACTGCCATCACTATCATCACACACCATCACTTCACACATAATCCACACCACCATCACTGCCATCACATCATCACACACCATCACCATACTATCATCACACACCATCACTGCATCACACATCACACACACATCACTGTCATCACTATCATCACACACCATCACTATCATCACTATCATCACACACCATCACTATCATCACACACCATCACTGCCATCACTATCATCACAAGCATAATTAACACTCACTCCCATTATCATCACCATAAAACCACAACAACTCTATTTCTACCATCACCATAACCATCATACTATCATCACCACCATTACCACAACCACCATTTATATCATCACCACAACCACCATTACCATCACCACAACCACCATTTCTCCCATCACCACCATCACCACTACTACCATCACCACCATCACCACACACACACACACACACACACACACACACACACACACACGTTAATATATTACAAGACAAGCAATTTATCAGTCACTATATAATGTGGTGAGGTAAGTAGAGGAAAGCAAACACAGCACACACCTCCTGGACAAACATAGAGGGCAAACAAACTCAAACAAACACACAGAACTCATGAATGTATAGAATAAGTGATGACAGAATGCATAAGGAGAAGTAATGAATAAAAAGGTATGATAGAGTTACTACAGGAATGAATAATGACAATAAACACGATGAATAATACAAAAAAACTCCTATATTTTTATGAACACATGAATAAAAGAAAACATGGATGAATTTAAGAACATGAACTAAAATTATGTTGACAAAAAGAACAATAATAATAATAATAATAATAATAATAATAATAATAGTAATAATAATTATAGATAAAAAAAATTACACTAAAAGTAACTCAGAAATTAATCTTCAATGAAAGCACACACACACACACACCACACACACACACACACACACACACACACACACACACACACATGGGTACTCCGTGGTGTAGTGGTTAGCACGCTCGGTTCACAACTGAGAAGTCCCGGGTTCGATCCCCGGACGGAGCGGAAACAGATGGGTTGTTTCCTTAAAACCCGAGCCCCTGTCCACCCAGCAGTGAATGGGTACCGGGTGTTAGCCGGGGTTTGTGACCTGCTCTCCGGGGTGGTGGCTTCCCCCAACACAAAGCACTAAGGATGAATGATAAAAATGTTGATATGGAGACGGGGCCATACGAGCATTGCTCTGGCCCTGTAAAATACAACTAGATGAATACAACTAGATGATGAATACACACACATACCCCCCCCCCCACACACACACACACACACACACACACAACCACACACACAAAGAAAAAAAATATTTGCATAAAAAAATAGGTGTTTCAAACGGGCACACAACCACGTGAAGGCATTTAAATAGTAGCACAGGACCCGGCATCGCTATCATTATATACACAAGGCAGTTTATAGAGTACATGATAGTTAAGTAAGGGATAGAAATGCTTAAATATAATGTGGAATAACTTGGCGAATCAACTCTTCTCTCTCCTTCACTTCCTAGTAATGGGTAATGCATTGGAGGGACAAGGCTGTTAAGAAGAAAGTTAAGAAAATCACCATAGTATTCCATAGCTTAAAAATGCACATCCATATACTAGTGAAAAAATATATTAGTGGAAATAATTCGTTATGTAGTACAGGTTGAAGTTCCCAAACTCGGCATCCCAAGACTCGGCAACACCCAAAACTCGGCTATGGTTCCGGATTTTCCAAAACACGGCAGAACACCCAAAACCCGGCGCGTAGTTGCCGGGTCGGCCGCTGGGTGCCACCACACTAGGCCGCTTGGTTTCTCCCGCCGATTTGTTTGTTGTTATTGTTCAGTGGTGTTGTGACTGTAGAGTTGTGTACACTGTTATTTTGTGTACTTCTACAGGTCTGTTATTGGTATTATGGCTCCCAAACCATTTTTTCCCCTTAACATATCTACGTTCTAAAAGTCGGAAAATTCCTTTACTCGGCTCGGCGCTGGTCCCGAGGTTGCCGAGTTTGGGAACTTCAACCTGTAATATTTCACAGCTTAAAAGGCAACATCAGTTACCTTTTAATTGCTATTAAAAAACTATAATTTGCTATACTGCCAACAGTATAGCAAAGGCATAAATGGATAGCAGTATAGCAATAGTGGATAGAAGTAGTTATAATCATCTTCACCCTATTCAAGTTATTCATAGATCATAGTGAGAAGAGTAGTTATGCATGTTAGGTTACATAGATAGGATGGCTATTATTCATTCATAGGATTTATATGTACAAAGTGTAGTGTTAATATATAGTGAGTGTTATAAAGTGTGTATGGTGATGATGGTGATGATGATGGTGATGGTGATGATAGTGGTGATGGTGGTGATAGTGATGGTAATTGTGGTGATAGTGATGGTAATTGTGGTGATGGTGATGGTAGTGGATATGGTGATGAGGGTGGTGGTGGTGATGGTGGTGATGACAAAAGTGATGAATGTGAGTCTTGCATTTACTTGCAAGCCAAACAAACAGACAAACAAACAAACAGTCAACATCAATTATTTTATTTACAAAGCTTTCTGTGTGTGTGTGTGTGTGTGTGGTGTGTGTGTGTGTGTGTGTGTGTGTGTGTGTGTGTGGTGTGTGTGGTGTGTGTGTGTGTGTGTTCAATACTTGCCAGCTAGTCGGGGGCTCAGGCTCACGGGAGTTTCTGAGGTCAAACAGCAATACTAACATTAATAATTCAAGCCAAGTGATAGAGTAGTAGTAGTAGTAGTAGTAGTAGTAGTAGTAGTAGTAGTAGTAGTAGTAGTAGTAGTAGTAGTAGTAGTAGTAGTAGTAGTAGTAGTAGTAGTAGGCTAGTAGTAGTAGTAATAGTAGTAGTAGTAGCAGTAGTAGTAGTAGTAGTAGTAGCAGTAGTAAGTAGTAGTAGTAGTAGTAGTAGCAGTAGTAGTAGTAGTAGTAATAAACACATAACACACAATGATAATGATAATGACATAAGAGAGAGAGAGAGAGAAAAGAGAGAGAGAGGAGAGAGAGAGAGAGAGAGAGAGAGAGAGAGAAGAGAGAGAGGAGAGAGAGAGAGAGAGGAGAGAGAGAGAGAGAGGAGAGAGGAGAGAGAGAGAGAGAGAGAGAGGAGAGACAAGGCCATTCCCTATTTGGTCAAGGCTATGCAAGCAACATTACTGTAACTATAATATATTTAAACAACACAGTATACATCAGTACATCAGCAGCCAGCCAGCCAGGACAGAGACCAGTGTTGACCAATGCACACACATGGGAACGAAAATAAAAGAAGGAAGGAAATAATAAAAGAAAATGAAAGAAGGAAAGAAATGGAATAATAGAAAAAATGAAAAAAGGAAATAAAACAATAAAAAATGAAAGGAAAGAAATTAAATAAAAGAAAAGAAGGAAGGAAGGAATGAATAATAAAGAAATGAAGAGAATGAATAAAAAATATATGAAGATAAGAAATAATAATAAATAAATGAAAAGAAAGAAATGAAATATAAAAATGAAAGAAAGAAATAAATAATAAAAGAAAATGAATGAAGGAAAGAAATAAATAATTAAAAAGAAAGAGAAGAATTAAATAAAATAAATGAAAGCAGGAAAGAAATGAAATATTAAAAGAAATAAAAGGAAAGAAATGTAATAATAAAAATGAAGAAGAAGAATAAATATTAAAGAAAGAAAGGAAAGAAAGAAATAATAAAAAATGAAAGAAAAAGAATGAAATAATATAGAATAAATAATAAAAAATGAAAGAAGGAAAGAAATGAAATATAAAAATAAAAGGAAAATATGAAATAATAAAGAAATGAAGGAAAAAGAAGAAAAAGAAATGAAAGGAAAATAAATAAAAAATTATGAAGAAAGAAGAAGAAATATTAAAGAATAAATGAAAGAAATTAATAAAAGAAAGAAGGAAGAATAATATAAAATGAAAGGAATAAATATAAAGAATGAAGGAAAGAATGAAAATAAAGAAATGAAAAATAAATAAAGAAAAGAAATGAAATAATAAAAGAAATTAAATAATAAAAGAAATTAAATAATAAAAGAAATTAAATAATAGAAAATAAAAGGAAATATATGAAATAAAAGAAAATGAAAGGAAAGAAATAAAATAATAAATAAAAATGAAAGAAGGAAATAAATAAAATAATAGAAGAAGCTATATGAAGGCAGAGACTAAAGAAAGGTCCACTCCCTCACACCACGCCTCAATTACACCTGAATAATGAATAACATCAATGTGATGAAAGATTAATAGCAAGTGAGTGGCACTGCAGGGAGGAGAGTGTGGGACTGCAACGCACACACACACACACACAGGCAGGCACACGCACAGACACAGACACACGCACAGACACAGACACAGACACAGACACAGACACACACACACACACAGTCAGGCATACGCACACATACACACAATCACACACACACACATATACAGACACACAGACACACACATATACAGACACACAGACACACACACACACACAGTCAGTTACACACATGCACAGTCACACACACACACACAGACACACTAGGCCAACACTAAGGATAAATGACAAAATGTAGATATGGAGACGGGGCCATACGAGTGTAGCTCAGGCCCTGTAAAATACAACTAGATGAATACAACTAGATGAAAACACACACACACACACAATTAACAGGAACAACATGTATATAGTAGGTGTCATTACCCCACACAAGACACACGTACACACATTATAATTATCTACAACAACATTTACGGTAGCAATAAGTGACGCTACTTGGGGAACTACTAACTACTGGGACTACTGGGACTAGCCTACTGGGGAATTTTTTTTTCAATTTTCAGATAGTCATGAAAATTAGTCTATAAAGGTTTCGAGTCATGCTGAACACGAATCTGGAGTCAGTTTTGTGATAATAATAATAATTAACCCTATTTTGACCTATTGTAAAGGCTATTTCACCTAACCTGACCTTTCCTAACAATAATTCACCCTATTTTGACCTATTGTAAAGGCTATTTCACCCTATATACCATAAAACCCATAGGAATAACCATCAATTCCCTCTTACTCAAAAATACATTGAAATAAACTCCCACCATTGATAAAAAAAAAATATATATAAAGGGTACGGCAGCCGTGTCTCTAGCTACGGCAAGAAATACGGACGCCGTACCTCTAGCCACGGTGATAGTGTACGGCCCTAAGAAACGATAAGAAGCAGCCCACTACAACAGAATTACCCAGGCCTATATGGGTAGGCCGCATACCAAAAAATACGCCAGTGATTAGTTAACAATAAAATAATTCGTAGAAACTTTATATTGCTTTATTTTTCCCTTAATTTAGACCGTAAGACCATAGGGGAGCTCAAATAGGGTGGCATAGGCCTAGACACGGGTAGGCCTAGTTCGTGGGATACTACGGTAACACATACATGACCTAAATGAGGCAGGGCAGTGTTGTGTGGCCTCACCTGTGTAATGTGTAGGTACATGGAGGACTTGTGTGTTGCCCAGCAGAGTGTTGCACTGCCTGCTGTGTTCATGATCGGTGGCATTCGGTGCAGCCACTCTCTGAGCCATGCTGGCCACACGCCCTCATGGCCGCGACAGTGAATGCCTTTCAGAGCCTGCTGCTGATGCCCTGTGTGGGACGTAGGCAGGGCGCAAATCACGCTTTATTTTATTGGTAAACAAAGGCGGACTGCACGGAATACACGGACTGCTGGGAACGCGACGCCGGGCACCATAGTCCCGTTCTCTAGGCGAGTATGTGATTTCCGAGTGAAGACGCTTGGCTGTAGCTCCGAAACTAACCATAGGATTGTCTCGAAAATACCCTCATTGTGATTCCCACGCAAAGTTACCGTTGCGACACATTCAACGCCTACTCTACCTTATCCGTAACCTAACTTAACCTAACTTACCCTATCCGTAACCTAAAGTAACCTAACCTGACGTGTTCAAGAGTAAACGCCACATAGTCTTCCAGAAAACAGGACTATGCAGCCGGGCAACATGACATCGCGTACAAGTAGCTACACCACAGCGAAGACATAAGTACAAGCCTGGTGGTGCCACGCTAACACTCCAAAGTTCAGTATTTGCGCACAGTATTCCTGGGCGACGAACCCCTTCACCGTGTGGCAAGCTTCGAAGCTTGCCACACACGGACGTGGGCGTGTGTTGTCCAGTGACTCCATGGATGATCTGCCATGAACATTGAACAGGCTTCGTGTCTGTCACAATGACGTCCTGAAGAAGCTGCTGGGCGTCCCCGGGTACGTGGTCCCTAGCAGCTCCTCAGAGACTTTCCTCTCGCATAATATCAAGTGTCTGGATGTCATTAACCCATTGAGACCCAGAACGTAATTTCCATTGTAATATATAACCATCATTAGACGATTTTTAGTGATTATAAGCAATACTTTATAGATATGACCTGTTTAGTATCCTTGACCACTAACTAATTTGGTATGTTCAGTTACTTTTCGTATATGGCTAACAACAGACAATTATATTTATAGCAAAGGAAAGATCTGGGCGTGAAGGGGTTAAACTTAATATCTCTCTCTCTCTCTCTCTCTCTCTCTCTCTCTCTCTCGCTCTCTCTCTCTCTCTCTCTCTCTCTCTCTCTCAACATCACCAACAACTTCAAAGAGCGGCCAAATTTACAGAAAGATGAATGTGTAAATAACCAGTAAGACGCCTTAATCGGCGAAGGACGAGCGAGCCCGTAGAAACCCGATAGCAAGGAAATTTGTTGTCAAGCACAAATAGGGATTGAATGGGGACTATCAGATGGCGAAGACCGCTTGTCAATCGGAAGCGGGATTCCAAAGATATAAGCTCCTGAAAAGCGTGATGGTCGGTCGGTCGGTCGGGTCGGCCGCTTATATGTGAGAAAAATCCCGTATCCAGTGAGGACTCGCGAGCGCTTCGCGCTCGCTCGTAATCAGAATATTTAGTTGAAAGACCTTCGTAAGAAAAAAAACTTTACGAATCACGTCCGGAAAGTTTACCGGCATGAAATATATTCCAATTAATTAATTAATGCCGAAAAATTAGGGAAAAAGTGTTTTTCCCTGGAGAAGAGGAGGAAGAAGATTAGGAGGTGGTATATAGAGTTGTAGGAATTAAGCGGCATTGATATGGGATTTATTTAGTACATAGGGTAATGGCGATGATTAATGTAAGTTCTATAGGTGTACAGGAGTTACCTTGTGTAAGTCATCCGTTAATAGGGAGAAATAAGGCGAAAACAACATTTGGTGTTCTCATCAACCCTATTTATGAGCTGCTGTTAGCGGGTTGGCGACTTCTCCCTAAGCCACAAGAAGAGGAAGAGGAGGGTGTTGGCCACAAGAAGAGGAAGAAAAGTGTCGTTTTGGTCACAACAACGGCCTTTATGATCGGCTGTTGGCTGGTGGGCCAACAGACAATTTTTTTTATAGTAAAAAGGAAAGATTTGGGTGTGAAGAAGGGGTTAGTTAGTTAATTAGACACTCGGTATCTAGTTAAAGTTGAGGCTGCTGGAACAATTACGTACCTCTGTGGTCTCCAGAGTTAACTAGCTAGCAGTAGTTAGGCAGTGTGAGGCCTACTAGTACTATATATACGCAGGGGGTGATGCGCCGCGCCTAGCTACGCCTGCTAATGGTAACCTTCCCCCTCGCCTCCCCCGCCGTCTCTGAGCTTTCTATCTATTCTTTTCTCTCTCTCAAGGTTTACGGCAAGAGGTGTACTGCTCTATTCATGTATAGTAATATAGACGGGAGGATACAATTACTGTCTACGTGTATAACTAAACAAGTAACGATGATGCGGGAGTGAGTGCAAGCATGCTATAGTCTTTCCATTTTATAAAGTCACTTGTAGAAATTATCCACCAACCAGCCTCTCAATCAGTAGAGCGGTAGTTTTGTCCCCCCCCCCCCCTTTGTGAGGGAGGTAGTGTTCGCTCACCATAGGGGGAGAGTAGGAATGTATATATAATTATAATGGTAATGGGTAGAAATTAAAGCGACTAAAGTGAATTGATACATTGGAAAGACTATAGGCCCCACCAGCGCGCCTCTAGGCCTACCCGCTCTCTAGGCCTACCCACAGCCTACCCGCTCTCCACCAAGGCTTTGTGGAAGTCCGCGACCACCCGGTTGGACCGCCGGCAGGGACCAGCAGACAATACCATCCTAGGGGTTTCCACGCCCTCGCCCACATTCCACCTATTTTATGATATACAGTACATACATGAAGGCGTTATGGTATGTTAGGAGCACACACACACACACACACACACACACACACACAGACATACACTCTTATTAAAGTCGGTTCCCACCAGCCCGCTTCTACGGCCGCCGTTGCCGTACACCGCCCAACAATGACGTCACCATCATCACCGCTTGAGTGGTATTTGTGGTAACTGGGCACAGTTTGCACCTCCGCTCGAGCGGACACCACCGAGCGGGAGAGATGGCTTGATTTTAACTTTGTACGGCGGCCGTACAGCGGTACGGCGGTGCGGTCGACTTTTCTTTTTTTCTGTGACGTCATTTTGACGTCATTGTTGCTCATTGTTGTTGTACGGCGGCCGTACAAGCGGGCTAGTGGGAACCAGCCTTAACTAACTAACTGGGTAAAACGCTGACGGGACCACACGAGTTTACCTCAGGCCCTGTATGCTACAACTAAAGCTAAATATAGAAAAACCATATCATAGTTTATAGGTAATAGGTTATAGGTAAATACTCTCTCTCTCTCTCTCTCTCTCTCTCTCTCTCTCTCTCTCTCTCTCTCTCTCTCTCTCTCTCTCTCTCTCTCTCTCTCTCTCTCTCTCTCTCTCGCTCTTCTCATAGGTAAAGACTCTCTTCTCATAGTAATACTACTACCTCTTCTCATAGGTAAAATCACTCTCTCTCTCTCTCTCCTCTCTCTCTCTCTCTCTCTCTCTCTTCTCTCCTCCTCTCCTCTCTCATACTCTCTCTCTCTCTCTCTCTCTCTCTCTCATCTTCTCTCTCCCTACTAATGGAAGCTTGACATAACCTCTAATCTAACAGAAGAAAATCACTTATTTTTTGCACAGAATCTCAGTAACTCGTTATCGCTTTCTCTCTCCCTCCTGACATCCTCAATATAATAAGCCGCCTCGCTGAGTATTAATAACGCCAAAAACTGTATCAACAACACCAATAACTGTATTAATAACGCCAATAACTGTATTAATAACGCCAAAAACTGTATTAATCACGCCAAAAACTGTATTAATCACGCCAAAAACTGTATTAATCACGCCAAAAACTGTATTAATCACGCCAAAAACTGTATTAATCACGCCAAAAACTGTATTAATAACGCCAAACACTGTATCCGACATAGGTGGTTGTGGTGGTGGATCCCCTAAGAAGGTATTGAGCGCACTACATCCAATACTAATGCTTCTATATCTCTATAAGGGAAAGGGATGAGAGGGTGCATGTATTTATCTATGGTGGGTCGGTGGGTCGCATGAAATTGGTGGATTTCAGTGGGGTGTTTTTTCTTTTCATTTTTCGTTTGTATTTAGTTAGTTGATAATATAATTGCGGGTATTTGAGCTGCTTGGCCATTTTTTTTATTTTTACCTTACGCCAATTTATTACGTTTTCCTGGAGTGACGTAGATAATTTGTGTGGTTTTTCATACACACACACACACACACACACACACACACACACACACACACACACACACACCACAAACGCAACACCACAAACACAAACAAACACAAAACAGAACAGCACAAACAAACACACACACACACACACACACACACACACACAAACCACAAACGCAACACCACAAACACAAACAAACACAAAACAGGACAACACAAACAAACAACACAACAACACAACAACACCATCACACAACACAACACCATCACAACACCACACACTCAACACCACAACACCACAACAACACCAAGACACTTACTGTTCGATGTGGGACCTTGAGAAACCCGTGGAGAAGTAATTAGGTTCGGGCGGGATGCGATCGTGGTTGTACTGAAACGGGTCCTTCATTCCCAGCCACCCGTACAACCCGCGTTTCTTTTTGTCATTCTCATCCTTCTGCAGGGCGGCGTAAGGAGAGAGGCAGGGGAGGCAGGGGAGGCAGGGGCGAGGCAGGGGCGAGGCAGGGAAGGCAGGAACGAGGCAGGGTAAAGCAGGGGCAGGAACCGAGGCAGGGGAGAGCAGGGGCAGGAACCGAGGCAGGAGTGCAGATGTGTAGCCAAGACAAGAAAAAAGTTAGAAGATTGTTAGTAAATCATCTTTGAATATCGTAAATCTAAATCTAAGTCAAACAATGTATTTCCTATGATATAAAACTAGCTTTAGAGACTTAGAAAAGACTAGCATTAGAAAACTAGCATAAGAGAAGCGTAACATTAAGTAAAACAATGTATTTCCTATGATATAAAACGGGCAGTAATATAAGAGAAGCGTGTTACTTTAAAATCTTATTCTTGTAACAGTGTAAATTTAAGCATCAATGTATTTCCTATGATATAAAACGGGCAGTAATATAAGAAAAGAGTGTTACTTAAAAATCTTACTCCTAGAACAGCGTAAATATAACCAAAACAATGTATTTCCTATGATATAAAACTAGCAGTAATATTAGGGGGGCGTGTTACTAGATAATTTCACTCCTAGAACACGCGTAAATCTAACCAAAACAATGAATTTCCTAAATATAAAGCTAGCAGTAATATAAGGAGAGCGTGTTACTAGATAATTTCACTCCTAGAACACCGTAAATCTAACCAAAACAAAGTATTTCCTATGATATAAAACTGCTAATAATTATGTAAAAGAAGCGTGTTACTTAAAAATCTTACTCTTAGAATAGCGTAAATTTAAGCAAAACAAAGTATTTCCTATTATATAAAACGGTGAGTTCTGTATAATAGAAGCGTGTTACTAGATCATTTCACTCATATAACAGCGTAAATCTAACCAAAACAATACATTTCCTATTATATAAAACTGCCAATAATATAAAAGAAGCGTGTTACTTAAAAATCTGCCTCTTGTAACAGCGTAAATCTAAGAAAACCAAAGTATTTCCTATGATATAAAACTAGCAGTAATATAATAGAAGCGTGTAACTAAATAATCTTACTCCTAGAACACCGTAAATCTAGCCAAAACAATGAACTTCCTATTATATAAAACTAGCAGTAATAGAAGGAGAGCGTGTTACTAGATAATTTCACTTTTATAACAGCGTAAATCTAACCAAAACAATGAATTTCCTATGATATAAAACTAGCAGTAATATAAGGAAAGCGTGTTACTAGATCATTTCACTCCTAGAACACCGTAAATCTAACCAAAACAAAATATTTCCTATGATATAAAACTAGCAGTAATATAAGGAAAGCGTGTTACTAGATAAGTTCACTCCTAGAACAGCGTAAATCTAACCAAAACAAAGTATTTCCTATGATATAAAGCTATCAGTAATATAAGGAGAGCGTGTTACTAGATCATTTCACTTTTATAACACCGTAAATCTAACCCCAAAAAAATATTTCCTGATATTAAACAGGCAGTAAAGAGTGTATGAGACGCCCTCTAAAGTATACCAGACACGTCAACTGCCTGTATAAATAAATAACTCAATGCTTTTTTTCTCTTGGATTTCTGAGTATTGTTAGGTCGTATGCAGAAAGAAATACAGATAAGTGTTAGTAAATAGTCTTATATTAGTGTGAATTTAGGTTAAAATACTTGCTATGTCACTTAACAGGTACCGTAGATAACAGTAAAGTCGCCACCTGCAGTGATGTCGCCAGCCGCCAAATATTACGAATTATAGCATTACTACTGATTTGTATGTGCCACTGAAGATGATACACAGTAGTTTATATCATGACTGTAATAACTATAATCTACCCTGTTTCAGCGTTGTTTTATGCTTTGTATCTGCAAGTATAGACGGTTTCAAATTTCGCTACGCATTTTTTTTCGGGCGACGACGGCTGCGGTACGACACTCAGTAAATAAACACTAGATGGCGACTCTACTGTTGGTAGCCACTTTGTAGATAATTTTGTCATTTGTTCATTTATGGCCATACTATGACACAGATGAAGATACAAAATGACACAGACTCTCCAGATAGCCCCTTCTAACTGTCCTGAAATCATGGATGTAGAAATGTAAGTATTAACGCCACCACACCTATGTAAACAGAAAAAAGAGTTGTCCTGGCGACTTTACTGTTATCTACGGTAGTGAGTGTGTGAAA
Organism: Chionoecetes opilio; assembly: GCA_016584305.1. Lineage (NCBI taxonomy): Eukaryota > Metazoa > Arthropoda > Malacostraca > Decapoda > Majidae > Chionoecetes > Chionoecetes opilio. The sequence continues at coordinate 56,858 of JACEEZ010009070.1, forward strand.
AAAATTATACCTCGCTGCTTACTTCAGATCTCATTATAACTTTTTCTTTACGTGTGTGGAATAGAAGGACGGGAGTATAGAATATTAAGTAATTAGTACACGCCCTCAACATACACCTACTACCGCATGTATTATTGCGGTTATAATGCACTCACCTGATATATTACCGCTGTGAGCATGCAGGCACACACACCATGCTACCTCGGTCGATACAAAGCTAAATATGAGCCTCGCACAAACGCACGCAATCACACGCAAACGCACGCAAACTATAGTCTATTTTTTTTTTTAACGAGGCAAAAATTCCTTTCTATCTTAAGGTCTCATGCTTAAATGATGCCTGTGTTTACCTGATAATAGGGTTAACTATGATAAAATACAACTGAAATTTAGAAGAAGTGTAGTATTCCCTTTTCCTGGCATCAAATATCAGCAGCAAGGGGTCAGGATCTTTCGCCTCGTAAAAAAAAACAGAGTATAGTGTCGTCTACTTACCCACACACTCGGCTGTTTACACAAAGCTACATGAAGCAAACTTTAACTCAACAACGCCTGCAAACAAAGTTATTTCAATGTATTTACAGTTTATTAGCTAACTTTTTTTGTCTTTATTTGCATTTATAGGATCGCGACACCACCGTTCCTGTTGTTAATATTTTTTTAAAGAGAATTTTTGAGTTTTTAAGAAAGGAAGCAGGAAAATTAGCGGCCACTTTCGTAAAAAAAAAAAAAAAGTGAAAAAAACACACTTTAGCGAAAATAAAAATACCAAATATATATATATACACACACACAATAAATACTTCACACTCAAAATCTAGAAAACTAAAAAAAAAAAAAAAGCTTCTCGAATACCTAATTTTCCGCCCCTGTAAATAAATAGCCTCTACCACTATACATAGCAATGCAATTATGATCAACTCTATACACAATTAACCCTTATACATATACGTACTCAATACATACATAGGTGAAGGTGCTAACTTATGTACTATACACATATATATATATACACCAAGTGAAGGGGCCGTGAGCACTTCTATATAGGTGTTACTAATTACTTTATACTAATTACAACACATGCGGTGAGATAATAGTCAACAACACTATAGTCGCCACTGCACTAATGTCGCCAGGCGTCATATATTACAAATTTGAACCTCACTACAGAATTGTATGTGCCACTGAAGAGGTATGCACAGTAGTTTATAATATGTACCTGTCTTCAGTGGCACATACACGTCTGTAGTCATGCTAACATTCGTAATATATGGCGCCTGGCGACATTAGTGCAGTGGCGACTATAGTGTTATTGACGGTAGTGTTTTTTCTTCATTAGTTTTTACCCAATTTTCCCTTTTAATCTGAAGTGGTGGTTACAGTGTTAATAGTGTAATCACCATTCATATATTACACTGTGGCAGGTTTATTTAATGGTGAGTGTGATAGTGATGGTGAATTATGGTGATTACGAATAGCTTTTATAGTGTCCAGTAGAATTACCATTTAAATGACAATGAATGGGTGGCTTGGCGATGGTGAGTATAGTGAAGTGATGGTGATGGTGACGGTCAGTACACACACACACATACGCACACACACACACGTAGCTACACATACATACAGACAGACAGACACGGAATGGCTTGTGGGGAATGCTTGTGACATTAATTGAATACATGAAATCAAATAAATAAATAAATTAATTAATGAATAAATGAGTCGGTAAAAAAATAAGTAAGCAATATTTACTTAAAAAAACGATGGTAAAAAATGTGATAATAATAAAAACATTAATATATGAAAAATGAAATATATAAATGTGTTATACAAAATGATACGCAAATTTATGATGGAAAAGAACATGAATAAAAATAATAATAAAAAATAATAAATAATAATAATAATAAATACAAGAAAAGGGAAGAAACTAGATAAAATAATAATAATACAAATAAAAACAATAGGCCTATGATAAAAAAAAAAGTATGTCCCTAGCAAAAAAATGTAATAAACAAAAAAATAATCAATAGTTATGAAAAAATGTATGTAAATAAAATAAATAAATAATGCGACATTGAAAAAAAAGTGCAGGTTATTTTTTTTATAGCAAGCACATCAAGTTTATTAAAGAAATACATGAAACGTGTTTATCTGTTGTTTTATGTACCACTAAACTAATGGAGGCAGAGAAAAAATATATATTAAGGTATTAAAGCATATACAAAAATTTAAATCGTATCATAAATTGACTCAAAAATGAAAACAAAAAATAGTTGTTCGAGTCAACTTTTTACTTTTTTTTTTTTTGGACCGTGAAAAAAAATTATATCACCAAAATCTTAAAGCTTCAGAAATCTTTAAAAAAAACTCCAAATCCTCCAAAAAAGGTTTATTGGGAAAAAATACCCCAAAATCGGTCTTCATTGGAAATAAATGAATTAATTTGAAACTTTTACCGCGCGGCAGACACAACAAATGTGTCATTTTTATTTTGTCTGTTTATGGTTATTTAGGTAGTGAGAGAGAGAGAGAGAGAGAGAGAGAGAGAGAGAGAGAGAGAGAGAGAGAGAGAGAGAGAGAGAGAAACACAGACAGACAGACAGACAGAAAAACAGACAAACAGACAGACATAAATACAGACAGAAAGACAGAGAGAAAGAGAGAGGCAGACAGACAGAGACAGGAGACAGACAGAAATACAGAGAGAGAGAGAGAGAGAGAGAGAGAGAGAGAGAGAGAGAGAGAGAGAGAGAGAGAGAGAGAGAGAGAGAGAGAGAGAGAGAGAGAGAGAGAGAGAGAGAGAGAGAGAGAGGCACAGACAGACAGAAAGGCAGACAGAGAGAAACATTTTACGAACAGGCATTAGTTCACACCATCAAAGTAGTAATAATAATAACAAGGATGGGTAGCCAGCAAGAGACGCAGAACAATGCAGTGATGGCAGAACACTGATGGCATAACACAAGGGGGGCGAGGGGGGGCAGGGGGAGGGGGGAAAGAGGGGGACACTTACCCAAACCTCACCGCCTCGAATGACAATATATTTCTGTTATGATGCGGGAGAAATAGAGCGTCATGAGAGAGAGAGAGAGAGAGAGAGAGAGAGAGAGAGAGAGAGAGAGAGAGAGAGAGAGAGAGAG